>PVJO010013836.1:0-50431 GCA_004026905.1 Hystrix cristata | reverse complement strand
TGAGAAATGTTTATTCATTTCAGTTGCCCATATTTGGATTGGGTCTTTAAATTTGGGAGGTTTAATTTTTTTGAGTTCTTTATATATTCTAGATGTTAGACCTTTGTCTGATGGATAGCTAGCAAAAATTTTTTCCCAGTCTGTGGGTTTTCGCCCTACTCTATTGGTGATTTCTTTTGCGGTCCAAAAGCTTTTTAATAGCATGTGGTCCCAAGCATTGATTCTTTGTATTGTTTCCTGTGCAGTCTGGGTTCTGTTCATAAATTTTTTTCCTACCCCTATGTCTTCGAGGGTTTTTCCTATTCTATTCTCCAGTAAATTTAATGTTTCTGCTTTAATGTTTAGATCTTTGATCCACTTTGATTTGAGTTTAGTACATGGTGAGAGACATATATCTAGTTTTAATTTTCGACATGTGGTTAGCCAATTTTTCCAGCACCATTTGTTAAATAGGCTATCCTTCTTCTAGTCAGGGTGTTTGGCTTCTTTGTCAAAGATGAGGTATTTGAGTAACTACTTCTTTTATTAAAAGCCTTCTCCAACTCCCATTTGTGGTGATTTTTACTTTTTTTTGTACTGTTGGACTATACCTTCCACATAGAAACCCAGAATATTCCCCGTGCTTACGGCCTGCATGTGTCATTAAAGTAAATGTCTGAAAGGGCTGGCTGGGCAAGGCGTCTTGTATACCTCTATTATACTAATGCTGTCTACTCTAGTGGACAAGCAGGTAAAAGGTTAAGGAAAACAAAAAAGAATACCTTCTTTCCTGCACCTTCATAAAGTATTCTTACACTGGTCTAACCTCAGAATCTGTTCAATTATGTTGTTTAACAAATTAAATATAATTCATAAATGCGTCCTATAAAATAACAAAAAAAAAAAAAAAACCCACTAAGATTGGTTGTAACAGCCAAACCCTTACTCACATGTCAATTCTTGCTTTGTGTCAGACTCTTGTTTCACAACCTCCTCACAACCGTATGTAGTTATCATCATTGTACAGCAATGGCTTAAGAAGTTTAATGACATCAACAGTGCAAGGGCTGAGTAACTCGGAGTAATCAGATTTTGAGTGCCTGAGGTTCTAGCAGGGGAGTGCAGCTACTCATACATCCTTGACAGATGAAACCGTCCTCCTCTATGGGGGAGGGTGGAGTTTCATCCTCTTCAACCTAGTGCACAGCTTCCAGAGTGACACACGTGGAGTGGTGAGGGAAGAAGGGGAACCCGACTAGCTGGCAGGATCAGCCAAATCAACCCTGGCAATCAACAGGATGACAGATATCACAGCCAGATCGCCCTCACATCCAGTAACCAGTTTTTTGTTTTGTTTTGGTTTGGTTTGGTTTTTGGTTTTTTGAGTTCAGGCTGGCCTTGAGCTCACTCAGGCACTTTCTCTTTTTTTTTTTTTTTTTTGGTTCAGTAATCGGTTTGGAAGCCCATGTTTTTCACCATTAAACCAGCTGGCCTCTCAGGGTAAAAGGAGAGCAGTAAATCCACCAGTCCAGTCAACTGGAGGAAGAATATTGCAGACTAAAAGTAAGTAACTAATATTATTTTTTACACTTATCCCTCAAACTTGGGAAGAAGGAATTGATACATAAATAAGTTCAAGATATCATGAAAACCGAGTAGGTTCTTTAAGGAATAAAATCTACAAATACAGCATTTCCTTGCCATTTGTTAAATGTTAATTACTTTGGCAAAGAAGTTAAACTATGGTAATTAAGGATGTGCTGGTCATCAAGATGGCAAAATTTAAAAGGAGAAAATGAAATGAAGTTCAATTTTTAAGAATCAATAATCTTTGTTTTGAAAAATAAAATCCTGTTTTGTCTGACTATCCTAAATTTAAGCCTAGTTAAACTGATAATTCTTTGCTTAGTGACTTAGCATCATTCAAAATTCAGATTAAAAATTCAAGAGTTTAAGCAAACACATTACAGTCTTCTATTTACTCCTTCACAAATGTTCTAGTGCTTTCCACTTGCAAAATTCTTTAGGCATAAAGATGTTTACAAATGCCTCTCTCCTTTTCAACTACTCTCTATTTTGAGTTACAAATTTATTTCATGAGATAACCAACAAACAGCATTTAAAATTTTGAAACATGTTTACTGCCAAATTTCTGTTTCACTAAATTAGTTAAATAATTATTTGGTATATAATCACTGCTCTGTGCTATTGGAGTCCTATTAGGAAGTATTTGCCTGTGCCTATGGCTTCAAGAGTTTCTCCTGCATTTTCAAAGGTTTGGGTCTTATATCTAGGTCTTTGATGCATTTTGAAATGATTTTTGAAAGGGATCTAGTTTCAATCAACTCCAAGTGGATATTCGATTTCCCCAGCACCTTTTATTAAAGAGGCTATCTTTTCTTTATGTATATTTTTAACTTCTTTGTCCAAAATCAGATGGCTGTAGTTATATAAGTTTGTTTCTATGTCTTCTATTCTGTTCCATTGGCCTACATGTCTATTGCTGTGCCAGCACCATGCTGTTTTTGTTACCATGGCTTTGTAGTATTATTTGATAATGGGTATTGTGATTCCTCCAGCCTTACCTTTTCTGCTTAGGGGGGATTGTTTTTTTTCTAGTTCTATCAAGACTGTCACTGGTATTGTGATGAAGAAAATCAGATCCCTTGATCTGTCTCAACTCTCAAAATGAAAAGACTAGAACAGACACTGTAACAGGTCTCTTATCTCTTAAATTTCTACAGTTCCATTAATTACTAAAAAAAACATAGATCAGAAACTAAAAACTAGAACAATCAACTACTTCTTCATAGCCTTCCAGATAAAATCCAGGGGTGAAGTGTAAGGCCAACCACCCCATCCAGGGGGATGAATACTGTCTGAAATTCTGTGTTCTCTTGTGATTAGTCAGGAGAAAAATGTGAAAAAGGTTGCCAAGCACCCTCCCCACGAAGGGGCAAAGAATGAAAGAATAAAAATGACCAATAAGTATATTAAAAATAATCAATTTTAAAACTATCAAGAAAATACAAAATAGTGTGACACTATTTTCATCAACCAATTAAGGAAGCTTCTTAAAAACATGAACGCCAAGAAGCGGAATGGATACAGAAAGCCAGCCAGTGTATATAGCAGTAGTGGAAAGGTAAACCAGAGCTACCTGGCAATACTGATCAAATAGGTGGCAAGCACTTTCATATAGACTTTAGATTTTATTCTGAGGAAATAGTATCCACACAAAATTTGATAGCAGGGGCATCAAAGTCTAACCACAAAAGACAGAAAATTAACACTGATCAGTGGGGACAGATTAAACTACTTTTAGATTTTAAAATGTATACTATTAGCAAATGTTCCACACCAAGTGTAACCTAATATTCTCTATACTACACCACCATCCTTATTCTCAGCAAATGACGATTATCTGATTGTCTCCTCACATTTCAAATCCCTCAGTCTTACTTCCTCACAAGCTGATATACTTCCTGATCTTTTTCTTCTGTCCAAAGTCTTGAATTAATTTTTTCTCAAAACCCTGTATTAAATCGAGCATGATGGCACACACCTGTAATCTCAGCACTCAGGAGGCTGAGGCAGGATGATCACCTCAAATTCAAGGTCCTAGGCTACATAGCGAGTTCTTTTTTATTGGCTTTTTGAGACAGGGTCTCACTATGTAGTTCAGGCTGGCCTTGAGCTCACTACGCAGCCTAGGCTGGCCTCAAACTCACAGCAATCCTGGCACACATAGTGAGTAATAATGCCACCACGCCTGGCATACAGTTTTAGGACAGCCTGAACTACATTACAAGACCTTGCCTCAAAAAACAAACAAACAAAAACCCTACAGAACTTGCATTACTATACTAACTAGAAGTGCCATATTTAACCCTCCGAGAATTTGCCTGCTTTTAGACATGGAAAGAACCCTTGATTCCTGCAACCTGCCAGCTTCCAAAACAAAATCACCAGACATGGACATGCGGCCCAAAGCTAACCAAGTCATTTCACCCAGGAAAATATGAGTATGACCCAATAAAAAAGAAGAACATCGACAAGAAGCCAAAGAGCAGGTCACATGGGCTTAGGAGGTAATGAAGCATCAGCAAGTAAACGAAGAAGGAAAGTGATTCTTAATGAAACAGGCAAAAAAGACAGTCACGCTGTACAGTCTCAGAAATCTGAGAAACCAAAGACATGAAAGAAACGAAAAAAAAAAAAAAATGCTGTCTGAGGACTTCATAGCTTGTCCCAGGACAGACTGTAGATATTCCACTTATTCTGATGCAACTCACTAAGACAGATGCCATGGGAGATACTGTTAATCTACAGTTGGGTGAGTGCAGATGCAGAACCTTTGGATATGGAAGGCCAATCGTACATATTTTACACAAATATTTATTTTTATGACTTTTTCATTAAACATATTATGAGCCTGTGTTTATGTTATTAATACATTTTGTCACCATCTACAGTTACAACTTTAACTGGTTGCATAATATTCTGCATTACAAGTACATCTTTTTCATGCCACTTGCATTTCACTGAACATCAATTCATTTCTATTTTTGTTATTACATGTACTGCTAAATAATATGCTTGTTGCTCTATAACCATACCTACCTAGACTTTCCCTCCCTTGGAATAAACTATTGGCTTAAAGCAGAAAAAGAAAGCATGATTGGCATATTCAACAGCAAGGAAGAGACTGTGGGTCACTGCAAAACCTTGGCTTTTATACTGACAGGAAAAAGTAATGGAGGATTTCAAGAGTAGAAAAGATAAGACATGGCTGATCTGACCTGACTTTTGAAGGTCACTCTGGTAGATAAATTAGAATAGACCATAGCAGGCAAGAATAAAAGCTGGGAGACCAATTAGAAGACTAATGAAGCCCACACGGAAGAAACCTGAAAGTTTTGGCATGAGGCAAAGGGCATAAGAAAATGGGTAAGACTGGCAGAGGGGCAGACTTAAGAGAAAAAAGGTCAAAATCCAGTCCAGACATAGAGGAAGGAGGTCAAAAAGTTAGTTAAAAACATGTTAATTCTGAGCAGCTGAACAAACATGCAACTGGATACACTAGTACAGAGTTCAAGAAGAGGTGTTACAGCTTGAACATATGTCTCTTCATAGACCAAAAACAAGCATGATAGCTAAAAGCAAGAGACTGGATAAGAATGACAAAGGAGTGAATACAAACAGAAGAAAGAAGAAATTCAAAGGCTGAGTGATATGGCCCAACCCTCCTTCTAATTTAAAAAAAAAAAAAATCCCCCTTTTTTGTTTAACTTAATTCAAGCTCTATTCCCATCCCCTGCAATGGAAGTCCTACATAACAGAAAATCTTGAGGTCAAGATTCACGTAACTCACACAACTTCAATTCGTTTGGCAATTAGCAGTTGTCTCTTACACATAATAGGTGCTCAGAAAGTATCTGTGAAATACAAAGAGCGGTCCCTCAGCATCCATAGGGGATTAGTTCCAAGAGTCTCGCACCCACCTCCATGGATGGTAATAGCATAGTATTTACACATAACCTACATAAATTCTCCTGCACATTTAAAAGCATCTTTAGATTATTCATTATACTTAATACAATGTAAATGTTATGCAAATGGGTATACTGTATTATTTAGAGAATAATGACAATAAAAAGTCTGTAAAGGTTTAATTCAGACACAATTTTTTAAAGTACTTTTTGACCTGCAGTTGGTTGGATCCATGGATGCAGAACAAACAGAGATGAAGGGCAAACTGTACTTCTCTAAGTAACTCCTGGATAAAATCCAAGACAATGATTAGCAATAGAGGTTCTGGTGTATTTCCATGGTTTGCAGCAGTTCTTTTCAGTATTTTCTTTAAAAATAGGATGACAGAGAAGTAAAATTTAAAAATCGTCAATTAGTACATTTCCCAAAACCTTCTTTTAACAGAGTAGAGCACTATGATAATCCTTTTTTTCTTATCCAGCACCCTGAAATGATTAGATTTACCATTAAGAGCCAAAAGCTAATTACTCTTTAATCACACTATCTCTGCAATCATTTATTTGATGATTTTTAAAATTATTTTCTTGGTATGCTTCACAGACTCTCAGATGTTCAGAATAGTCGATGTATGTTGAAAAATAGTAATTCAAGATTGCCAAACCCATGGGTGATGTTTGTGTACGTTTGTGTAGGTCACGATAAGTTTAACACTGTGCATTTAACTGGGGAAAAAATGAAAACCAAAGTGAAATGAACACTTTTAAGTCTAAAAGGATTCCCCTTCTTTGCTGGTAGCTCAAGTTTCCTGAGGCACAAAAATTACAATCTAGAGAAAAAACAGACTAGTATAGTGAATACCCATCTATCCACTGTCTATTCTCAAAAACTGTTAATATGTTACTATATTTTCTCATCTTTTTATGTTCAAATATCTTAATTTCAGACATTATGGACCCCTAAATACTTCAGGATGAATTAAAAAAAAAGATGCTCCCCCAACCAAAATGTCATCATTATCACACCTAACAAAAATTCATACTGTCATTTGCCACTCAGTAACGTATCCTATTTTCCATGATTGTGCTACCCTACAATCATTTTTTTGTAAAAAGTCTTTTACAAAAGGTATCCTCTTAAGGATACCTTATTATTACATTTGGTTCTATCTCTTAAGTCCTTCTGAACTCAGAAGAAAAAACCCTCTCAACTTTTTTCACATCACTGACTTAGTAATACTAAACACATATTTAAAAATTACAACCTAAAAAATAAAAAATTACAACCTCTTTTTGCAATGTTTTCAGGAGGCACATACATCTATGAAACGTCACTAATATGCTATCAAATGCTTCCTACTTGGTGCAAATTCTAAAAATAATTTGAATATAAATATTCAAGGCCTATAAATACTTGAAGCTCAGCTGCGTGGGACTGATAATAAAAATCTGTTCCTTAGCGCTGGTAAATACTATTTAGGACTGAACCTCTCCTCTGCAAAAACGCAAAACTTTTTTAAAAGAATTAAGTGCATATAGGATAAATTTATTCGATATAAACATACAGTGACTTCTTTAGCCATTTATGTATTAATTACATATACATGTGCTTCATACAGTCACTTGAACACATGAAAATACTGTTACATGTTTTTCCAGTTACACTCTATATCCCACAAGGTGGAGACTAAGCAGCCTCTCACCACTCCAGGTATTTTGAAAATATTTTTATTATGAAATTCAAAATAAGCTGCTTAATTTTTTTTGCATTTTAGTATGTCTTTTAATTTTTTCTTGCTAGCCAGACATGATGAACTGCTAAAAACTGCTAAAGAACTGCTAAAAAATGCATCTTTAGAATCCTAGTGGAGCAGGAACGTTCTACAGTCCCGTAATTACAGCTAAGTCTTAAACCTCCTCAATGTGAATTTCGCCAGTGCTTCTTGGTTTCTCACCATTTGGTGGTGAAAGAGGATGGAGCAGCTTATCACTGGGTATTTGCCTTTCTCCAGATCAGTATAACCAGGTTCTAATAAAACCCTGACAGGCTGGGTTAAATAATCTCTCCTAGCTGAGCACCGCAGGGCACACTGTAATCCCAGCACTCTGGGAGGCTGAAGCAGAAGCATAGCAAATTCAAGCTCAACTTGGGCAACTCGGCAACTTAACAAATCCTGTCTCAAAATTTGGCATGGGATGTAGCTGAGTTTGAAGGTACTAGGTTAAATTCTCAGTAATGAGAAAAAATGAAACAAAACAAAACAAAAAAAGCAGTTCCTCCTGAAGACAAAACATGTCTGTTAAGAACTGAGTGTTCTGGTGTACAATATTTCAAAAGGATTCCTTTTCCCTCCTACTAATGTAACCCTTAGGGCACATTCCTCCAGTACTGACAGAGAGTCTAGTTGAGCTCCTAGAGGTAAACCTCACAAAATGTGAGGAACATTCTATGAATGATTCCTCTGGAGATTTTCTTTTTTTGTTTTGTTGCAGTACTGAGGATTGAACCCAGGCCCTTCATATTGAGCTACATCTGCAGCCTTTTTTATTTTTAAGTAGACAGGTTCTCACTACGATGCCCAAGTGGGATTGCACCTTGCAATCCTCCTGCCTCAGTCACCCTTGGTGCTGGGATCATAGGTGTGCACCACTGCATCTCTATTCTTTGAAGCTTTTAATTCTCAATCTTATCCACTCTGAGTCTTAGTGATTCACACTTAAAATTTAGGTTTTCCAACAACTAGTTTCTGTGCTCTGGTTTCTGCTCTAGTAAACTGTGATTCTTTGTACTCTCCAGTCCATCTAGTTTTCAGGACAACATTTTGCCAGGTGACTTAATTTATCCAAAAGATTTAAGAAGGGCTGATTTTACAGTTTATTTAACTTTGTTCACTAACTTGTTAGGATGAAATTAACTTAAAATAATTTTTAATTCAGAAAAATTTCACAGCAATAAAACTAGGCAAAATCAGGGCAGAAAAGCAATTCTTTCATCCAAAGTAGCAACTTGTCCTTTTACTTCCTGGATTAAACATCCAAAATACCCTACATTTTTTGAAAACTAGCCAAATCTCTTAGATAGTAAAAAAAAAAAAAAAAACTTTGTGTTTATAGGCATAACTTCAACAACTATGTTAAAATTCATCAAAAAACTGCCCAAATTTGAGACAAACAATAAAGGCCAAAAAAGAAAACAATCACCTGGTAAGCTTGTTTTATCTATGGAAGTGAAATCACTGTCTCTATTAAAAAAAAAAAAAAGTAAAAACAATTTTCACTAAATAAGGGAAAAATTCTCTGCTCAGTAATTGAATAAAATTTTCGTAGGAAAAAATGTATTTCAATCTGATAATATGAGAGGAATAAGAGCAGCAGCAAGTTTGCTTTTGAAATTACTAATTTCATGAAAATAGAAAAAGTAATCATGTCAAAAAGAAGCAAAAGTGTATCAAGTATTTTGATAGAATTTACCTTTTACCATCCTAGGATAATGAATCAAAAGATTGAATCCCATAAAGTAATCAATTACATCTGAAATTAACTTAAAATAATTTTTAATTCAGAAAAATTTCACAACAATAAAACTAGGCAAAATCAGGGCAGAAAAGCAATTCTTTCATCCAAAGCCTAGAACAATCCAGCTAAACAAGTAATTAGAAAAAAAACCAAAAACATTTGGCTTTATTTTTTAAATTAAAAATGTTCTGTATGCAATCTCCTTAAGCTCCATCTCAGTATGTTAACAGGCCAGCCATGTCTTCTAAATGTGTGTTGTAATAAAAAGTCTCTTTGACCTCCACACTTGTATCACCATACATATGACTTACTCTGAAAACTACCCAGGTAGCATGGGGCATCAGTTACAGCTTCTTCTTAAACTTTGAAATAAGATGAAATGAAATTCGAAATGAAATTCAAAATAAAACAAAATTTAGTATGAAACTCAAAATGGAATAAAACCCAAAAGAGAGTCCTGTAAGCCTTTCCTCAGTACCTGCTCCGGGGCTTAGTGACCTTCTTCCTTTCTGCAGGTACCAGGAAGGATCCAGCAGGAGCAGGGGAAGAGCCACAGGGTAGCAATCACAGAAGGGCTCCAGTCAGGAGCCTCCCAAGTATTGCAGTTACTTGAAATTCCTCATGGTCTATTCCAGCATATTAGGATAGAACAACACCTGACATGAGACACAGAAGCACAACTGTCTTCAGACTAGCAGATTTCATTTAGAACTCTGGTTCCATACATTTTTCACAAGTTAGCAGTCTAAATTTCAGGATTGCCATGTCTGAATTAGACCTTTGGAATCAGCAGAGAAGTACATAAAGTATTTACACCAAGTAGTACACACAGGACTCTAATACATGAAAGGGAACTAACATTTGCTAAGTACTCTAGTCAAGCACAGTAATAGCAATTTTTCACCTTAAGAATTGGCACCGGGGCTGGGGATTTAGCCCAGTCGTTAGAGTGCTTGCCTAAGTTCAATCTCCGGCACCAAAAAACAAAAACAAAAACAAAAAAAGAATTGGCACCATGTTTCATTCCTCTTTAAATACATTCAGTGAATGAACTCTGTACCTAAGCCTGTAACGACTTTATCTTCAACATTCACTGCAGGAACTTGGTTTTAATTCCATACATTTCAAATTATATCCAACCATATTCTTTTCTACTGCTGTCCAAAGCACAGATTTGCTAGTGGATCTATTTAAGAAAGACTTAGATTCAAATTCAACATTTACTGATTATATACTATATACCAGACTCAGGTTCTTCATATTTATCATTCAATAGTCATCACAGATAATCTTATGTCAACAATTATCAAGATTATACAAGCTTAATATTAAAACCATATAGAGGAGCCCAAGTGAAGAATATCTACCTAAGCTCCATTTTTCATTAGTAATAAGATGAACAGAATACTTAAAAATGCAGAAACTCTATGTTAATCTGGTTTAATGAAGTCTTACTATTCTGAGACAGTGAAATTTTAGTTCTCATAAGGACAACTAACTGTACAGGGCTATATACATAAAATCATATATACTATTTTTTAAGGAGTCTCAAGTTCCATTGAACGCTGATTTTTAGACCCTGATCTTAAAGTGTGACACTCTCTCTCTCCCCACCTTTCCCTTCCTTCCCCTCCCCTCCCCTCTCCCTTCTCCCTGTACTGGGGATGGAACTGAGAGGTACTCTGCCACTGAGCTACATCCCCAGCCACTTTTATTTTGATACAAGGTCTTGCCAAATTGCCGAAGCTGGACTCAAACTTTGCATCCACCTGCCACAGCCTCTGAACTACCTTAGATGATAAACATGTATCACCATACCTGTCTTTCACATTCTCAAGAGAACATATATTAAGCTGGTAGAGTCTCTAGCATCTACTGGATCAAGTGCATGCTACGTGATTTGCCATTAAATATAATACACAATTCTGTCCTGTTTTACCTATTCAAATATATGTCCTAGATTGGGGCAAGCTAACCTCAGGAAAAAGACCTCTTGAGAATCGCATTTCAAAAACAGAGCATAGTATTACTCAGCCACAGTAAAGAATTATTAAGACAAGATAAAAATTAAGGAAAGACCTTCTTTGATTCCAATGTCTAGCTGCCCAGAAACATCTATTAACAGAGCAATAATTCACTGTGGCAAAAAAGAAAGCCATTAAAATTGGAGAATCTTTTCAAATCTATGACGGGCAAATTTTTTCAACCACTTAACAAATTAATTTTACTCTTTTGACAAATTCCCTGAACTCTTGCCATGTTCAAGAGACTGCAGCAGATAAATGAGAAATAAAGATATGATCCAACTTACCTATTTCTTGGAACAGAAAAAGATACAGTTCTGCCTTAAATAGCTTACTAAACTGGGAGACACTCAAACTGAAGATTCCTTGTGATAAGTTGTCAGGCTGAGTTACCATGTTTTCATGTTTTGAATTTCTCCCAAGTAATGATTTCCAAGTCAGTGGTCTCAGACCAAAAAAAAAAACAAAACACCTTGGTTTGCGACCATAATTCATTCCAGAAACATACTTGTAATCCAAAGCATTTGCATATCAAAGCAAATTTTCCCATAAGAAATAATGGAAACTCAGATGATTCGTTTCACAACCCAAAAATATTCACAAAAAAGATGATTACAGTACTGTAATACAAAATAATAAAGGAAATAGAAAATGTAAAGAAAAATAAACAGATTAACCTGCAGTTACCTTTAAAAACCTACATGGCTGGTGTGAGGGAGACAAGAGAGAGGACAGTGTTATGGCTTGTACCTAAATATCCCCCCAAAGCCTTGTGCGGCCATAGGTGGGGCTTTTCAGAGGTGGCTGGATCTAGGGTATGTTGCTGGGATTAAAGGTGCTCCACCCTGGGTGTTCATGGCACCAATCAATAGGTTTATACCCTAGATAGAATATAAAGGAACAGAAAGAAGCCTGCTGCTGCTGCCTGCTACTTCACTGCTTTGCTGCCTTCTGCCTGCCCTGCTTTGCCATGGACTGTTTCTCCTCTGTGATGCCACCCTGCCTTGGAGACAGCCAACTATGGATTGAAACCTCTACAAACTGTGAGCCAAAATAAACCTTTCCTTCTCTAATTTTGGGTGTTGAGTATTTTGACTGAGCAATGAGAAAAGTAAGACAGAAGTGTAGGACCACTTTCACCATCACCAAACAAATCACTGCTATATATTGGCTCAATAGAATCTTTTTCTTTTCATTCACCTTTAACAAGGAACTTGTCCAGTAACGCTTTTGCAGATTTTGCAAAAATGTGACATTACACTGTCATTAAACAGAGTTATCATTCACAATGCTACAGCCTTATTTGGTGGTGCCTTTCTAAAAAATTTTGTAGTTTCCTAAATATTACATATCTCCCTAATCTCATTTGAAGTGAGGGATTCCTCTCACTTGTTCTCCTCCTCTTCAGATGAGAGCTCCTCCACATCCTCTTATTGTTGAGAGATGATCATTCACAGTTCCATGTGTGGGAAGGGTGGGGGGAGACATTGCCTCAGTTGTGATCATAAGACATTCAGTGTCATGTACTACTTGCACTGCACGACACTGCCCATTTATCAAGTAAAAATGTATTAGAAATGTTTGCTCATCTTGTGGAACACTCACAATCCAAGGTTTTACTGTGTATACATATACTTCATACTATGTACAAAATACATGCCAATATCATAGAACCAAAAAGTTGTATAGTTCCTTGGAGTTAAAAGTATTTAAGTGGTATTCTTTTGACTAATATGACAATCTTAGCTATACACTGTATTTTCATTACAACCATACAGATTATCACAATGACTAACAGAATATCCTACAACTAGAGGCACCAAAATGCTGTAAAATGGCTACAATCAACCTTAGAAGCTGTGTAAGAATAACTCAAGAAAAATGAAACATTAAATCACTTATTTCTGTATATATTTTAAGGTACTCATGAATATTCTAATTGACTTGAAAAAAAAACCCCGAAAACAGAAAAGGGTACTAATCAAGGATTTTTCATCCCTTAAGAAAAGATCGAGGGGCTGAGGATTTAGCTCAGTGGTTGGAGTGCCCGCCTGGCAAGCACAGGGCCCTGAGTTCGACCCCCAGCACCAAAACAAAACAAAACAAAAACAAAGAAAAGATCAAGAGCATTGTTCTTAAAAAATTTTTTTACTCCAACCATTAAATTTATTTTCATGGAAGAAGAAAATAACTTTAGGAGTATGTATGTCACATACATTGAAATAAAACAAGAAATTTGTATCATCCATAGTAACTGCTAACATCACAAAATAAGTAAAACAAAATACTCGGATGCATTTAGTTTTGAAATAATCTTTCTTAACCCATGCCTGACAATCACAGGCTCTACCTCCTGCCCTTTAAATCTTATGTTTTTATAGATAAGATTGTCATACTACCTGAAATCATATATTATGTAATCTTTTACGTATGGATTATTTCACTAAGCATAATACCATTAAGACTCATCCATGTAGGGGTTGGGGATTTAGTTCAAGTGATAGAGCGCTTGCCTGGCAAGCACAGGCCCTGAGTTTGATCTCCAGCACCTCCTCTCTAAAAGACTAATCCATGTTACTGATTACATCACTAATTCATTCCTTTGTATTACACAGTATTATTTCATTGTTCAAATGAACCATTTTCATTATCCATTCACCAATGTGATAAACATTTGGACTGTTTGCTGTGATTGGCTACGACGTACAAAGCTGCTATAAACATCTGAGTACGAATTTTATTTTTTCTTAATAGGCTGCAGTACAGTATATGTTTTTTAACAAAAGCCCTTACCAGATATAATATTTTCTCCCAGTCTATGACCTGCCTTTTCATTTTCTTTTAAAAAGCAAAAGCTTTTAATTTTGATGAAGTCCATTTTTGTAATTTTATCCTTATGAAATGTGTATTTCCTATCCAAAAAACCGCTGCCTAACTCACAGTTCCAAATATTTTCTCTTATGTTTTCCTCTAAAAGATCTATAGTTTTAGGGGTTGGAGATTTAGCTCAGTGGTATAGCACTTACCTAGCAAGGGCAAGGCCCTAAATTCGATCCCCAGCACTCCCCCCAAAAAAGATCTAAAGTTTTAGCTCTTAAATTTAGTTTTATAATCACTTAACTTAATTTTTGTGTATACTGTGAGATAAGGGTCAAGGTATATTATGTTGTTATTTTTGTTGTTGTTAACGATGATGAAAGGATTACTGTTTCTTCCACTGAATTACCTTGGCACTTCAGTTAAAAATTCAATGACTGAAAAAAAAAATTAACTGACTGTATGAGTGAGTCTATTTCTGGACTTTCATTGTTCTGTATCTGTCTTTACACTAATACCATACTGCCTTGACAATTATAGCTTTATAATAATTACAAAAGTCAGTTTCTATAAGACATTCAATATTTTTTCAATCAAAATTGCTTTGATTTTGGGAGGTTCCTTCGGATGTCATTAAAAATTTTTAAATCAGCTTGTCAACTTAAAAAAAAAAAAGCCTTCCAGGATTTTGACTAGAATTATGTTGAATTAGATATTAATTTAAAGAGCACTGACATTTTTTAAAATACTGAGTCATCTAATCCATGAACATGGTCTATGTCCCCATTTCTTTAGGTATTCTTTTATTTCTCTCAGCAATCTTCTTGCACGTATTTTGTTGAATATATCCTGAAGTTTTTACATTTTGTTATTGGAAATGGCAATTTTTACTTCAACTTCCAATTGTTTGTATACAGAAATGATTAGTTTTTCTATATTCACCTCAATCTCTGAAATCCTGATAAACTCAATTATTGGTTCTAAGTTATTTTTTATAAATGTCTTAGGATTTTCCATATAAATGACCACACTGCAAAGAGACTGCTAAAAAATTCCTGCATGAATATATTTTAAAAATAATTACTGTGAGAATGGCTAATATAAATTGTATTCATCACTACCCTACACCATTTTAAACACATCCAAAGCAGTATCTTTTATAAAAACATAAGTTCAAAGTCAGGCATGGTGGTGTATGCCTAAAATCTTCCTGCATCAGCACTCTGGGAGGCTGATGCAGTGAGGTCACAAATTTGAGCCCAGTTTGGGCAATTTAATGACTCAGCAAGATCCTGTCTCAAAAGAAGGAGGGGTCTAGGGATGTACCTCAGTGTGAAGGCCCTGGGTTTACGTACCAATACCACAAAATTAAATGCCTAAATAAATATATAAATAAATCTAAACTTAAAAACCAGGCTTTGGGCACACACCTGTAATCCCAGCTACTTGGGTGAGTCAGAGGGATTATGAATTGGAAGCCAACTTGGGCAACATAGCAAGACCCAATTTCAAAAGAAAATTAAAAATCCAGATTCAACGGGAAATCTTATCACAAATCCACTTGTAGTTAGGCAAAATAATGGCCCTAACAGACCTCCATGTACTAATCCCTATAATCCTTGTGAATAAATTAAGAACAATTGAGATGGCAGTATTATCCCGGTTTATCCACGTGAACTCAATGTAAATACAAGGGTCCTTAAAAGTACCAGAGATGTAATGACAGAAGACACGGGAGAGAACTGAAGATGACAAACTGCTGGCTCTGAAAATGAACCCAGGCATCGGGAGCCAAGGAATGCAGACGGCCTTTCCAAATCAGGAAAGTTGTAGAAACTGATCCTCCCCTAGACACTTCGCATGGACACTAATGCTTTTGGCTCAGCAAGATCCATCTTGGACTCTGACCTCCAGAACTGGTAAGATAATAAATTTCTGTTGTTTAAGCCAATAGGAATACTTTTATAATGGCAATAGCACTAGTGACTTAATGCCTAAAGTTTTACTGGATAGTTGGTCAGGTAACCTCCCCTGCCAGGAACATACACAAATTCTAAACTCCCAGGAAAAGCAAGCAGATATTTAGCAAAACTCTCATTGTTCACACAGTTTACACACAACAAGAGATTCTTACTACTTAGGGGGAGGGACCACCCATAAATCCAAGTTCCCATGTGCCAGTCAAGAACAAACCTTTCAAATTAGACCTCCTATAACAATACTTTTCCGCACACCAACAGATTAGTAGATCCTTTTAGAGCACGGCCCTTACCTATTTGTTCTCTGCTTTAATCCTCAGTTCAAAAACAAAACAAAACAAAAAGCCTGAAATATAGTAGTCATTCTAAAAAAAATCTCAAAAACAATTTTTTAATGAAAAATTCCTACCTTTTCCACTTCCTGGCTGTATAACACTGGGAGAATTACTCAACCTTTCTGTGCTGTTTCTCCATCACTGAAACAGGTCAATAATAGCACCTACCTCAAAAAGTTGTTTTGACAATTAAATCAGGTAATACAGGTAGAGTATTCAAAATATCTCCTTCAAAAAAAAAAAACTATGTAACTTATGTGCATAATATAAAGCTATTTTTTGTAATTTTATCCAAGTCACACTGGACCTAGCCCACTGAAGTTAACTGTTAACTGTTCCGTGTCCATTGAGATTTCTAAACTGGCTTGTATACCAAACTCAAAACTTTTTAACATATACAACAGTATCTACGAGGAAACTTAATCTTTGTAGTGCTATGCTATAGTTTGGATGCAGTTTGTCCCCCAAGGGTTCTTGCTGGATAGTCCTGGGATAAGACTGGCAATAAGAGAGATGGTGGGACCTTAAAGTGAACCCTAGGGGAAGATGGTTAGGTCACTGGGGCACTGCTCTCTGCAGGAATTAAGGTAGTTCATGGGATTCCTGTTAGTTTCTGGGAGAGTCTCACTCCTCTCTCTCTCTGACTTTTTCTCTCACCATGTGATCTCTTCCTTTTGCATGTGTTCCCACCATGATGCCATTTACCAGGACATGATGCAGCCCTCTAGGCCCTCACCAGAGCCAGCACCATGTCTTTGGGACTTGCAGCCACCAAAACTACAACTGAAATAAATCTCTTAATTCAGTCTCAGGTACTTTGTTATAGCAATGAAAAACAAATACAGCCCAGAAAACATTGATTTACCAACAAAATTATATGTCTGTTAAATCAACTCTTTATAGTGATCTGAACATTAGACAGCTGATACTTCTGATAAAAATTATACCAACTTAAATAAAACTTATTCCGCATCTCTTTACCTTCTTCTATTGAGAAAACTGAAAGAGGAAAAAATGGCTGGATGCCAGTTGAAAGACTAGTAGTAATACCATTAAGCAGTAAGAAAAAGCTTGAATTTATAAAGTATATGGTCAGAATCTCAAATATTTTATTTGTATGGGTCCACACGTTCAAGTCTTTTATAGATCAACAGAAATATACACATACACACACACCTCCTGTAGGAAATATTGTAGGAAATATATATCACCTGCAAAAAAAAAAGAATAGTACTGTAACCTTAAAACAAATATATACACATAGGAGTAAAAGTAGGAGGACAGGCCATAGTCTTACAGTACAAGCGTCTGACAAAAACCTTTAACAGTCATGGAGTGGTTGCAGTCCTTCTCCCATCAGCTCACCAGTTTTTTGGGTGAGAAGTAGCCACGGCAGTGGGGCAGTGGCTGAAGCGGCAGTATGTGTGGCCTTCAAAAGAGAAGGCTCCCTGCTTTTCCCTCTTCCGACAACTGTTTTTAAGTATTATACCTGATTCTTTAAAATGCTCTGGGCTAAAAAATAGGTACAGTGGATCTGCTTCCTGCTTTATACTCGATTCATTTGCATTACATGCACTTAGGCTCCTCTTGCACTCTTCTTTGTTAAATATCTCCTTACTCAGTGACTGACTTACAAACTCTCACCATCCTGATTCTCCCTGTAACCTGCCATTACCAAATCTGATCATATCTGATCATATTTAAAAAGTTTACCAAAAAAAGAAAAAAAAAAGGCTATATGTTAAACCTTTCTATCTTTTATACACCTGTGCCTTTGTGCAAAGAGCAGTATTCTTGGGCTGGGGATTTAGCTCAGTGGTTAGGGTGCTTGCCTTGCAAGCACAAGGCCCTGAGTTCAATCCCCAGCACTAAAAAAAAAAGCCGTATTCTTTTAATCCCTTCTCCATCTAGTGAAATCCCATTGCATCTTCAGAACCTAGTTCACACGAGTCTCCTTCTGTGACTCCTACAGGGTCACTCCAAATACCATTCCCTTCACAGACCCTGCTGCCTACTTCTGGCTCTGTGCTCATTCACATAGTCATTCATTCAAGATATTTGTTGAGTTACATTTACCTATCACATGTCACACACTTGTGCAGAGGGCTGAGGAAATTACCCTCAACAAGATAAGCAAGATGTCTTCTCTTATTCAGGTATAATCCAATATGGTAATGGAGTACCCGATAATTACTCCAAAAATTTTTATAACTGTAATAAATGCAATAAAAGACTCAGGATGATGTGTTACATGTATAATGGAAGCCTCGCCTAATCTGGGAGGATCAAGGAGAATTACATCCATTGAGAAGACATTCTGAGCAAAAACTGAAAATGAGTACATGATCAAGCAAAAAACATTGTTAGAGAGCTTCCTGGGCAGAGGGAACAGCATGTGCAAAGGCCCTAAGGCAGCATCCTAGCTAGGTACTGTAAAAACAATCAGAGGGCAACAGTCAGGGAAGGCAGCAGAATGGCCGAAAACAAACAGGAGGGAGAGGTGCTACTTCTTAGAACCACTATTATAGCACTTACAACACTGATTGAGAATGATTCATTTGCAAAAAACACAGTACCCACCAAACTCCTTCATTTCTTAGCAAGTATGTTCACTCCATAACCTAATACAGTCCGTACCAAACAGTATGTCTTCAAGTAAAAATCTGAGGAATGAAGAGATGAGTGTTTCTTCAGGAGCTTAATCTGAGCAAAAAGCTTCAGTGCCAGTCTGAACAAAATGATCTCTACTAAGGTTCAAAAAACCTTATGATTCTGACTACTCCAAACCTTACAGGCAAAGACTCATACAGTATTTCAAAATCAAAGCTGCTATTACCTGTAGACGAACCTTTAAATTCTGAAAATTAAATTAAGATTTTAAGTTGGCAAGGGGCTCTCTCAGGCCTCACTGTCCCATACTGCCACCAACTAACCCTAACAGAGCTGCTTTAAAACTCCCACGGAGTCATGACTGCAGCCAGGGGAGAAGGGGAGCAGTTTCATCTGCCTTCTTATTCTCCAGTTTCCAAACACATTTGGTGAATGTAGGATCAAGAGCAGGAAACTGGCACCTATGCTATCCTTTTTTCCTTCTGCCTAGTTACTGTCTATACAGGAAACACAAACTGATGACCCAGAAAAAAAGTCAAAACCCAACTTATATACCTCTGCCAACTATTATAAGTTAATAGAATAGGACAATCTGAAGCTCCAGGCTTTAGTTTGAGTACATGAAACAAAGAAATTTGAGTTAACTAGGACATAGCTTCAAGACACATGAAAAGCTTGATGCAATTTATTAGTGAGAAAAACATCAATACATATACTGAATGGAGCCTCTTAATAACTATAGAATAAGATCTTTAGCACATTTTTTAATTTCCATTACCTACATTTACCGTATCACCTGACATATATAATACATCCAAACACATACATAATAAGCCAAGAATTCTACTATAAAAGGGCTCCACAAGAGGGCTCAACCAAAACTCCACGAAAATATATTTAAATGTATTAATTACCCAATTACAACTATAAAATCAATCTAATTAACCAATAAGTGGCTCTACCCATGAAGTTTTTCCTGAATGATCAAGATAAGAGTTCACAAGAGCAAGTCATTTGTAAACTCTTACCTAGATAATTCTAACATTATTCTAGATTTATCTAAACAAGGAAAAAATATTTCTAAGACTGCAGCGTTCACGTCCTTCAATCTGCACTCTTGAACTCTTGACACTATTCTCTTCTCTTCCACTTCCTCCACTTCTCAAAAACAAACCAACAAACAAAAGATAACAATGCCAAAATTTAAAAAAGAAATTCAGTATCTATTTACTTCAGTGGCAATACAAACGGTGGGTAAAACAAAAAACAAATGCTTCCTATTTTTCAGGTGAAAAGTAAAAACTTTTCTAGTTTGAGAAGGGCCACATTCTCTTCTTCTAACCCCGGAAAAAAATTAAATGAAAAATGTTAACATGTGGTTAATAAAGGCTTTAAAAAACTTAAAAATTATTTCATGAAATATCAGTGAAAATCTGATTTTTATAAAGTGCTTTTTCGGAGATGAAATTTTAAGAAAAATTAATTTTAAATTATTTCTGCACATAAAAATGTAATCACTGAAACAATTATTATTCAATTTTTAATGAATACACTTAACATTACCCAGCATCTCTGCTTGGCCATTTTATTACTCAAAACGACAAACGTAACTTTCAACTTCAGTTCCTTTCATCATCTGACCTTTTAAAGACCCATCTTTGAGTGTTTTACTAGTACAGTGATAAGCAAGCAATTGAGCCTCAATACAGTACAGTATTACCAAATAACCACAAATAATCAAGTGTCTATCAGGCAAATAAATATACTACAAGAATCATAATTTTAAAGGTTACATAGCATGAATATAAGGTTGACACAATCAAGTTACTATGATACCAAAAAGTGCTTCATAAAATGATGTAGTTACAGTATTCCTATAGGATTGTCCAGTAATCTAGTACCTATTATGAGGGTGAAGAAACCTGCTGGTGCTGTATAGCTCAGTCTATTCAAATATTATAAGCCAGCTGAAACGTGCATGACTCATTTATATGGTATTAAAAAAGAACAGTAAAGCTTCAGAAGTTCAGGTCACATAATGCAGAAATCGTGAACAACATTCCCTAAGTCTGTCTCCTGCTTTGAAGAACTACTGACTTCTCACCGAATAATCAAACCAATTTGCAATTAACTGAGAGCTTAACCTAATTACATGAGGCTTGCTTTTAAAAATCTGAAATTTTCCCCCATGAGTTTACCTAGAAGACATTAAGTATTAATCAGGATCTCTAAACTCAAAACATAGCAGCTAAAAATAGTGTATCTCTTCTGAAGGCTTAGGCAGAAATCCTCCAACTGAACAAACTAAAATTAGGTCTTTTCATCTCTCACAATGCACTTTCTTCCACGTTTAGGAGGTAGACAAAACAGTGTGCACATATTCTCCCAAAACAGCTGGTCTGAGACAATCTAACATCAACATCTTCAGGAACGTAAGACACATGGAATGTAATTCCTCTTCATTCTAGCCAACAGCCAAGCTAAAAAAGCAATACTACCACCACGACTGGGAAGGACACTTCGCCAATTATTTGATTCAGGAACCCACCAAAAAGGACCATCAGACCATCAGAGTCTTTCTCACTAACAGAAGCAAGAGCCTGTGCAAGAGCTGTCAGGTGGGCAGGAGGTGGGGCTGCTTCTAGGAGACAGCGACCGGGCCGGAAGGGGACGACGTGGTCCCTCGGGAGGGTGGCAGAGGGGCCCGAGACCACGGGTGGCCCCACCCACAGAGGGAGCGGAGGCGGCTGAGGCAGGAGGGCCGCCCTCCGGCCCGAGGCCAAGCCCGGCCGGGCCCGGGGCTACTGGGCGCGCCCGGAACAGGCAGCCGGGGCCCGCGCCGGCCCCGGCCCGGCTGGGGCGGAAGCAGCCGGGGTCCCCCGAGCCCCGCCCCCTGCCCCCGCCGCCCAGTCAGGCCCGCGGCCGGGGAGCCGCGACGGCGGGAAGGTCATGGCCGGGGGCCTCCGCGGAGCGGCGGGGACGTCCGCGCTACCTTTGGCCTCGCAGTCGGCGCAGTACTTGTTGTCCTCCTCCCTCAGCAGTTTGGCCAGGATGAGCTGGTGCTGCTCGTTCAGCTTCTGAGCCTTCTCCCGGCACGAGCGCGTCGCCATCGCGGCGGCGGCGGCGGCGGCGGCACCAGGAACCGGCAGAAGGCGGGCGGGGCGGACGCACCTGGCGCCGCTGGGGCCGCGGGCGGACTCGAGCCGGGAAGCCGCGGCGGCGGAGGCGGAGGAGGGGCGGTGGCGCCGACGTGCCCCGCCTCCTCGCCCGGCGGCCCCACGCAGCCGCCGAGCGGCGAGCCGGAGAGACGGGGTGGGCCGCGACTTCCGGCGAGGGGGCGGGGCCGGTCGTGCGCATGCGTCGAGTCCCCTCTGGGTCTGTGGGCGGAAGCGCCCGTGCCAAGGTGATTTCAGAGAGGGGTCAGGCGTCGCTCGAGAATAGGTCTCTCATTTGATATGTGAGTGTGGCCGGAGACCTCGAGGGACCGGGTCTGGGGAGATTATTTACAAGAAGGCTGCCTTTATTTGCGTTCTTGCCTTCGCTTATGGCGACAAAACGTTGGAAGTACAGTACAAAAATACTGGTGGCTGGTGGATTTTCCTGTGCAGTTTGGAACCAGTTACTATTCTAGAAGGCGCAGACAGGAACGGAATGAAATAGGCAAATCAGTTTCTTTCTGTAGAGAACATCTAGCAGTGTATTGAGGGATAACATTTATTGAGTGATTACTGTCTGGCACAAACTGCCCACTCTTACCCCGACCACAACCCCATGATGCTATTAATCTGGTTATACCAATAAAAACAGTGAAGCACAAAGGAGTCAAGTTAACTTGTCTGGGTTCTAGAGCTGCTCAGTGGAAGAAGTGAGATTTAAACACAAAGCTATCTGTCGTCAGATCCTAAAACACCTGGCAGTAAGCCCTTCCCTAAAGAGGTGAAAGTGTGACCAAGAAGCCAAAAAACCGAGGGGATGTTACTTTAACAAGGACCTATATAAACACTGACCTTTAATACAAGAAAAAGAGTTAGGAAAAGAAGACACTCTTGATTATGGCCCAGAGCTCCCTAATCTATGCTCACTAGGTTTGAACTCTGGGTGAGGCAGTTTGAATGATTCAGCATGTTGTGGATTATTAGCAATTTCTAATATGGGGCTTGACAGAAGACCCATAACCAGAATAAACATAGCCCTTGTCTGTGGTTGGCCACATACTAGACATCAGGAATCTGTCTTACACAAGCCACTTCCTAGCCTTGGGCCCTGCATAAAGATGACCTTCGTGCCTACCTAGTCCTGTTCTCAGCATAGGGCCTCAAAACTGCTTGTGGAATTAGATTGAGTAGATGCAGCAAAGAAGATACTCAGAACTAAAACAAATTACAACTTAAACTGCACAGCTCTGGCATTAATAACTAAGGGGATATCAGGGCGGAGTCTAGTAAACAGACAAGACATCACAGTAGACAGAAGAAGGTATGAAGCCTGTCCTGAAGACTGAGTTGGTTTAGACAGGGGTTACAGAGGGAAGTATTGAGGAAGAGCACCATGCACAAAACCATAAACACTTCAGGGGGTGGCTTGGAAAACAAAATTGGGGCACTGGGGTACTACTGAAGATGGAGTAAGAGACAAGTCTGGATAAATCAAGCATGACAGCATTATGGAGGACTTGGAGAGGCAGTCAAAATATCTTACCTCAATACAATCAACACTAGAAAACCTATAGGTTCTTCCATTTGAATAATAACATGATTTTAAAAAAAAGATCTCTTGGGAAAGTACATCAGTAACCAGCTAACAAACACCAAACACCAAACTTAGTGCCCCATTCCCCTGCCCCCTGAAAATTATTCTTAGCACCCCAAATACTCAGGAAAATCAAAGCCAGATTTACCACAAAGGAATTACCTACAGGATAGATTGAAGGGTCACAGGAATGTCAATGGGAATAAAATGCATGTCACATGGTTTTTTTGTTTAAATATTCTAGTAGCTACATCTAAAAACAAAAGGAAACAGGTGAAATTTATTTTAATAGTACGTTTTAACTCAGTGTATCAAAAAATCATTTTAACTTTTAATGAAAAAATGCAAAAATTATTACTGAGCTATTTGGCAGTCTTGTTTTTATCTTATCTTCAAACTGCAGTATGTGTTGTGTGTATGATACACTTATAGCTCATTTCAATTTGAAGTGGCCAAATTTTAAATGCTCAGTAGCCACAGCTAAGTAATGGGTACATTATTTAATGGTATTGCTCTAGATGATCAGAACAGTGTCTATAAAAATCCAAGTTTGGGTTGATATATGGTATGGCTGTAGTAGGAAGAATGGGAAAGAGCAATATCGAAAGCATCTTGGAAGAAAACAATATTGCATTCATTCACCAAGATTTAGCAAAAAATTATATCCTTTTCACTAATAACCAGAAGCTTACAGTCTGTTGTGAGATACAAACATGTAAAGAGAAAAATTACTAACACTGCAAAGTCTGAAGCAAATCTAAAGTGCTCTGGGAACAAAAGGAGCAGGGCATCCAATAGCCTGGGAGAATCTAGGAAGTCATCACCTTCTAGATAATGTTTAATTTGGTTTTAGCAGATGAAGGAATTTTTTAAGCATATCTGGGTAGAGAGAAGAAAATAGAATAGCTTGGGAAAACGTAAGAGACATCTGAAAGTACAGGGTTAAATAGTGGAAGAAGTGAGAATATGAAGCAACAGGAACCTAGAATATGTGCTGAGAACATGAAGACAGGGGAAAAAAGCAACACAGGTAAATTGGGGCCAAGGGGTTAAAAGTGTGGTAGCCAAGCTAAAGCTCGAACCCCATAATATGTACGGCCACAGAAGCTTTTATGGAGAAAAATTACCTCCCAGACTTTGTCCCTAGTACCTACGATGGCAGCGTAGAGAACACAGATGAGGAAAATCTGTTATCACAGGCACAGATGACAGTGCTACTGCAATAATAGTCCAAAGAAGACATAATGAAGATCTATTTTAAGCCAGTAGCACAGGGATTGGGAAAGAGAGAATCAAATGGTATTTTAAAATTAGAAGCAGCAAGATCTGGCAGTTGACTGGGAGGGGTGAGACAGAAGTGAGAATGATACCAGGGTTTCCAAGTTGGAATACAGGTAAATTAATCAGGTGATGCCGCTAACCCAAATCAAGAATAGAAGGGGTAATCGTCTAGGTCTGGCACAAGCAGGGCTGCACTAGTGGGCTGACCCTGCCAGCTCTCTGCTTGTTTAGCTGCCTACCGTGCTGCCCACACAGTCACTATGACATAACAGGTCATCTCATTTACCAGGGACTTCCTGGTCAGTGGTATTGCTGCCACCATCTCCAAGATGATCGTGACACCAATGGAGCAGTCAGGCTGTTGTAGCAGATGTGACACACCAGTAAGCAGATGGCAGCCAAGACCAATACATAGGCTATATCATTCCCATCTCCAACTTTGCCTTCAAGGATAAGTATGTGCATGCAGATGTTACTGAGGGTGTGGACAAGCAACACGGTTCTGGAGGTATTTTGCTAACAATTTGACCTCTAGCAGGTGGCCAGAACAACCTATCTCGGCTTCATTGACTCCCGGGATTTCTCTGCAAATGGGTTCTGGTGACTGACATTGGGAAATAAGGCGCAGAGCAAGAGTTCAAGGCCTGGAAGATCCTGGTAAGATCACTGAGCTGGGTGAAATCTAGAACCTGTATCAGGGCGTCAGTGTCTCTGTTCAGGGCATCATCACCTACCTCCTGTCCTACTTCATGACTGGCAGAGGTGTAAGGCTTGCTCCATGGCCCCAAGAGTACCCACAATGTAGTGAGCTTAATGATTTGTCCAAACCCAGAGATTTGTCCAGACTTCAAGCATGTAGGGGTGCAAAGGAGCCAACATCTTATACACAGAGACCCCCAATTGCTGGGGAAAGATTGTCAAAAACTAAGGCGGCAAAGCCTTCTTCAAGAACACATGGTTCAACGTTTGCAGAGACATTGTGCAAGGGGTGGGGATGGGCAAGGGCAAAGAGGTTGGTGTTGGCCTCTACAGCACATTGAAGAAAATCATCTAAGTGTGTCTCCTAACTAGAAATAAGAGCCAAAAGAATCACTGAACAGACTGAGCCATTGTGAATCATCGACCCTCAAGAGATTCCATTTGTTTTTGTCTCAACCAGATTATATCTATAGAGGGCTGGAAAAGTTTAGAAAAGGGACTCATTGTAATCACCTTGGACCATTTGCAGCTTGGGTCCATGTTTCAATTAATGGAAGAGAGGGGATCATGACATCACTGTGAGTCACACTTGAGGCAGCGCTGCTACCCAAACCCAGGGTCTGTGCAACAGTCAGTGCTTACTGGAGAAACAGATTTAATACAAGATATGCAAATATATAAGAATTTACAAGATTGGCTTACAATGGCCACCCACAAAGTCAGATGTGGAAGAGTGCAAAAGGGCTGTCTGCATGCTGGAGATCCAAAGGATCCAGTCGAAGGTCTGGAGCTCACTGTAGTGTCCTGTGTGAGTCCTCATCAGGAGGCTGAAGGGTCTGGACTGGAGGCTGAAGAGTCAGTGCTGGAAGCCAGCAGGCAGCGTCCAAGGCAAAGGTGAAGCCTGGAGCTCCTCTGAAGAAACAGAAGCAGCCTTCCTTCTTTGGTCCCCTTTTATACAATTCAGGCAGCAAGCCCACTGGTTACTGTCACTCACACCCAGTTAATCCCGGTAAACTTTCAGTAAATCCCCTCAGCCACACCCAGAACTATGCTGATCTAATTTAGTTGGGTGTTTCTTACTCATTCGCCACAATCAGTTAACTATCACAGTCCAGATGCTCATAGGACCTGGATGTTGAAATTGTTTTTTCTAAAGATCTTGTCTCATTGGGTGTGTTGACACACACACATATATATCACGGCTCCCCTTTGTATTTAAGCACTGTTTCCCCTTTTGTACTGTCAGATATTTGCATTTATGTCCTAGGCTGGAAATTCTGTTGCAGAACAATAAAAATAGGACATACAGAAGAAGAAGAAAAAAGAGAATAGAATGGATCATACAGGTTCGGGGTCAGTGGAAAAGAGGACTTTGCTTGGGGCAGTATTAAAGTGTGCACAGGACAGTGAGATCCATATATCTTGTAGGACACAGTCTGTCTACTTCTTGGCTTCTGAGGAGGAGTGAGAGTTGGTGAAAGGCATTTGGGATTCATCTCAGTTCTTTTATTTATTTATTTTTGGTTTTTTGAGACAGGGTCTCGCTACGTAGTTCAGGCTCAGCTTTACCTCACTCTGTAGCCCAGGCTGGCCTTGAACTCTCAGCATCCTCCTGCCTCAGCCTCCTGAGTGCTGGAATTACAGGTGTGTGTCACCACACTCAGTTTCACCTAAATTTAAATAGTCATAGATGTGATAAGCTTAGGTGAATTTCCTCCAGACAAAGAAGAGACCCAAAGACACTGTAGATTACCCACTCAACAAGGTGGACAGAAAGTGACTAAAAAGTGATGAGGTACAGCCAGAAAAAGAACCAGAAGTCGTGAAAGGAGAAGTTTTTGAGTGAACACCAGTGCCCACTACTTCAGAAAAATAAAGTGTTTCCATTTTAGACAGCATATGCTGCGTGTCGTCATGGGTGTGTGCAAATTCATTTCCTTCACCACTGATATTTGGCCCGTCATGGGTGTGTGCAAATTCATTTCCTTCACCACTGATATTTGGCCCAGGAGCAAGTGAAGGTGAATCATCAGGTGAGTCTTGCCAGGAATTGTGATTGGAGAGTTCAGTGGAATTTGAAGGAGGGATGAGGATGGTTAGAAGGAAAAGAGCAGAAAGGTGCAAGGAAAGGAGGTCATGCTAGAGTTAACTATGAGTGTAAGGTGAGTGTCTGAAGTGTGCATGGGAAAGATGAAGTAGATTATAGGTTTCTTTGAGGCTTGAGGTGATTTGGTGTGGCTAGGAATGGATGCTGACAGTTTAAGAAGGCAAGTGCCTAGGAGGACAGCATTCCTCAGGTGGAGTGATTTTACAGATGACATCCAGGTAGTGAAGGTGATTATGGATGCCTGACAGATGAGGAATGAATTTGAAAGTCTATTTCTTCAGATTCGTAGAGTGACAAGATCCTCTTGACTCTAAAATTCTGTTTCGACTTGAAGGAAAAAGATGGAAAACAGTTCAGGGAGCTTGGCCAAATGGACCCAATATTCCAGAGCAGACATAGAAAAAGAAGGAAATTGGGAGAATGAGGAAATGAAGGGAAAACGATGGATCAAGTGAAGTGGATAAGAGTGAGAGAGCCCAGAGTGAGGATGTGTGACAAGAGTAGAAGGTATGGGCAGCTGGGGAAATGGGGAGTATAGTAATAAGGCCACTGCTTTTTAATCACCAGCAGTGGATTAATAGTCTTCACACCAACCTTTTGAAATAAATCTTACTGTACTCATTTCTCACATCAGGAAACATCAGCCAGGATGAGAGAGTTCATGTAGAGGTAAGAAATAACCTCAAGAAATGAGGCTACAAATAACAGCAGTTTATTTCTTGATCATGCTTACATGAGCATTGGGTTGGTAGGGATCCTACTCTACATGGCCACATTGTAATCACTCAGGATCTAGGGAAAGGCAAGAAGGTGACACTCTTAAGCTTCTCCCCAAGAATCATATGTGTGCATTTTGAGTCTGAACCCATTGGCCAAAGCAAGCATGTGACCCGCTGTAATGTGCCATTTGCCTAGAAGGAGAAACAGAAATACTGCATCACTGAGCAGCTCAGAAACGGTAGCTCAGACATGTTAAGTACTTTGTCAGAAGTTGCCTGGATAGTAAATAGCACAACTGACATTCACGTTCAGGTATGTGGGTCCTGCTCTTTTTATAAGCTACGCTACCTCTTCATATGGAAAACAATACAACGAGTTAGATCCAGCAATGACAAGAGCTAAAGAAAGATCAAAGGAGCAGGGAGCAATGGCACACATCTTAATCCTTCATCCTGGGAGAGGAAGGGAGGGAGAGAGATGATGGCATAGTGGCTTGTGGGGGCAGTGGACAGAGGTATGCAAGAGATCCGAGGTAAGGGACTTTTGGAGCCACACACCCCGGACCTCCTGGGATGCAAGGTCAGAGATTAAAAGACCGCCTACAGGGCCACAAGTCCAAGGAGGATGGAAACACACTGCCTTAAGGAATGAATGCTCTGGCCCTCTCCTCCCCTTACTCTGATATATCACTTAGATCAGTCCGAAAGTCAATCATTTAACAGACCACTCTGACCTTCCCCTGGCCTTCCCCTGTCCCTTACTTGAGTCCCTGCCCAGATACCCTTCATTGTTCTTTTATCCTTGCTTCCTGGTTCTATCAATAAAAGGCCATGGAGGCTTCAGTTTGGGGCTGTCGTTTGAGACTTTCTCACGCTGAGGGCTCTCAGTTAATGGCAGCCCCTCTGGGCCCTCTTGGAGTATGGACTGGACATTGACTCCTAGCAATCCTTTTTTTCATCCTTTTGTGCCGTGCCATAGTCGTGAACTGTGACAGTGGCTCACAGCTGTAATCCCAGTATTGAGAAAGGTGGAGATGGGAGGATTGCAAGTTCAAATCCCACCTGGGCAACTTATTGAGACCCTGTCTCAAAATAGAAAAGAAATAGGGCTGGGGATGTAGCTCAGTTCAATTCCCACTGCAAAAAATAAAGGAAATTAAATAAGAGACCAAGTGTATTGAGGCAAGAGGAACACATACAAGTACATTAAACAAAATGAATATTTATTAATTTATTAGAGAGATATATAAGCAAATACATGTACACCTATAAACAGAAGAATATTGGGAAATAGCCTCAATTTTATTATTATTTTGCTTTTAAAAGTTAAATCAGGTAGTGTTATGTTTGTGATTCCTAAAAACTTCACACAGCTGGTGTGGAGCACCCTTCTGAGCCACGATCAAACACCAGTGGATACCCCTTAGTGTGGACAGAGTGAAGCCTCGTTGAAAGTGTGTAGCTTCTACCCACTTCTTCCCCACCTTCCTTCAGAAGTGAGTTATTACCAAATATACATTATTACGCAACTCATTATACAAGAATTCACAATATCCCATTGGTCAGTGTAGGAAAAGTTAGTTCTCAAATTCCCAATTCCTCTCCTCTTGACCCACAGGACACTCACTGAAATGTTTTTTAGTGCTTAGTTGGGCAACCAGGGTTCCCAGTCACACACACAGAAATCCTGTTACTAAAAGCTAAAGAGCATACCCAACCCCTGCAGTCCTCTGTTGGAGCCAGGGAAACCACCCTTCATATGCATGGGAAAGGCGAATGCTCAAAGAGCTACAGCAATTCATAAGGCTGACCTTGGAAAGTCTACCCTTCATTCTTTTAAGCACTTTGTTGCAGCAGAATAAACAACTCCAGGAAAATTTTTCTGAACCTGCCACTTATCATCCTTGTCATTGCCAACCCGACCATCTTTTGACAGGAGCACTGACTGCTCCCCTGTTCACTCAGTCATCTGTTCAACAACATATTTTTTGAGCTCCTTCTGTTTCAAGCACTGTGCTAGGTACAAAGGGATAAGCGTAAGCGAACAAGACAGTCATCACCCTGCCCCTCACTCCTACAATCACTTACAGTCCATATTCCACAGTGAGAGATCAGCTGCCCTCCTTATCTCCTTGGGAGAGACTTCAGAGCCGATGAGCATGGAAAGACCTTAAAAATGTTTGCTGAACAAATGAGCAAATATCTTTGCGTGTGGACACTGTGCATGAAAATATCTAGCTCCTAGAATTAAAATTAGGACATAAAATTTTAAAGGAACTTAAAAAAAAAAAAGAATGTACACAACCTATATATCACTCCTAATTTACTTTCAGTCTTGATCAAGTTATATTTTACTTAGTGTTTTTGCCCTTCTCCCAACTTAATATTAGATTTCACAGCATATTTGCATTTTGGTTTAGAAGATGAGTTCTAAGTAACCAGAAATGCATAGTTCATTTCAAGACTTAAAATGACTTCAACAACAAAACTGACCTGAAATGAACTCTAATCAGGTGCACGCTGTTTTCACAGATCTGGCCTTGGCAGTAATTTAACTTAAACAAGCCCAGTTATTTGAGGTAAGACTCAAAGGTAAGCGAATAAACAGTTTCACCCTGCTTAAGACAGGAGACATAAACACAAGTTGAAATATGTATGTTCTGCCTTCTAAAGAGTATAAGAGACATCTATTGTTTTTGTCTGTCCCAGGTTCATTCCCCTTCTCGTAGCAGCAGTGCCTCCACTGTACTCTGGATAACTATTCCCTTTCCCTGCTGAAAGCAGTTTGAAGAAATGACTGTCAACCAAGGTCCCCATACTAGGCATGCGCCCAAATTAGGTCATTCGGACACTTTCCTCTTGAAAGTTAAGCTTCAAGGGAATAACATAAAGAGAGAAACAGCTGGAGATCACTCATCCCCATGGAAGTCCATTCGTCTATTTGATCCTGCTTTCTTGATCCTCACAGCTACTTTAGCTCCTGTCCTTTCTAAAAACAGGCTGTTTAGCTGTCCTTTAGATTCTTTGACTACTACCTATAAGTCTTCCAATCCATTTCTCTTTTGCTTGTTAGATATTAAAAGTCAAACTAAAGCAGATATATGTAGCACACCAATATTGTTAATAATGAGCCATGCAACCATCAGTGGATGGGGAGGGACACATGTTGTGGTCTGAAAGTTCGTTTCACCTCTAAGTTCATACATGAAACTTAATGCCTAATTTGATAGTATTAAGAAGCAGAGCTATTGATGGCTGGATCATGAAGGCAGAATCTTGGGATCAGTGCCCTTATAAAGCAGGCCCATGGGAACTTGTTAGCCCTTCCCACCAAGTGAGGATGTAGCAAGAGGACACCATCTCAGAACCAGAGTAAGCCCTTACCCAGACACCACATCTACAGCTGCCACGTCTTGGAATTCTCAGCCTCCAGATCCGTGAGCAATACATTTCTGGTATTTATAGGTTACCTAGTCTAAGGCATTTGTTATAGTAGCCTGCATGTTGTCAAAGAACTTGGCCTCTTTTCCTAGTTTTTAAGTGAAGTTCTCTTCCTTGTAGGCCTTTGAAGTTTGGTAAAGTTGCTGGGATGAGACATTTTACACATGCAATTTTCTGCCATTCTCATTTTTTTCCTTCTTAACAAAATGGTGCTTATCATCTCAGTAACTTCTAATTAAAAGTACAAAAAGGAAACAGGCATAAGTTTATTTTAAATTGTTTGAAAATGTTATTTATTCTTTGCAACCTTAGGATGGGCAAAGATTTCTTAAGGCGTGAGATGTACTAAACATAAAACACTGCAAATCAGACCACAAACTAAAAAAAAAAAAAAACCCACAAACAACAAAAAACAAAATAGGGAGAGTGGACCACTGGGGAGGTAGTTTGGTGTGATGGCCCTGAGGTCAATCATCGGTGTTGAGAAAAAATTAAAATTTTGTTCTTCAAAAGAAAAAAATAACACAAGCTATTGGTTTGGAGAATATTTGCAATACATGGTAAATACAAAGGACTTATTTAGAGAATATATGAGACTCCTACAAATCAATAAAAGACAGATGATCCATAAACATGTCAAAGACTTAGAGACATCTCAAAGAAAGATACATCAATGACCAATAAGTACATGAAACATCATTTGATATGATGGAAATATAAATGAAATCTACAATGTGGTGCCACTTTCCACCTGTTATAATGACTAACATTAAAAAGACTAACAATACCAATATTAAGTAGGTAGTGAGACAACTAATGGGAATATGAAATTTTCTAACCACTCTGGAACTCCTAGCAGTTAAAAGTTACACACACATCTGTCCTATAACCCAACAAATGGATTCCAAGAAAAAGGAGAAAATATATTCACAAAAAGATATATGTAAAGATGGTTATAATAGCTTTATTCATAATAGCTAAAACCTGGAAATAACCTAAACAAGGGAGTGGATAAATACATAAGGATACACTTACACAATGAAATACTGCTCATCAGTTTAGGAAAAAAACCAAACTACTCATGCACAAAACACCATGGCTGAGTCGCAAACATTTTATGTGGAGTAAAAGAGTTCATGCTATATGAACCCATCTATATGAAGTTCTACATCAAGCAAAACTAATATACCATGCAAATCAGATCCAAAATTGCCTGGGATGGGAACAGAATGGGGAGTGACTAGAAAGTTGCAGGGCGGAAAAAGCAGTAAGGGGTGAGAAATACTTTCTGGGGTGATGTACATGTTTTGTATCTTAATTGATTTATACAGGTTTAAATAATGGTAAGACTCATCTAACTGTATATGCAGCATGTATGCATTTTATTGTACATAAATTACACCTCAAGAGAAAGAATATTGAGAAATGATATTGAGGGACATTATGCCCTATGGGTACACTAGGAAATTTAGCATAACTCAGTTTCATTCTTTGCTATTATTCTTGACTCCATACTGAGCATTCCCCGCTCTCCTTCCTTGAAGCGTTGCTCTTGGCACTTTTGTATAATCGCTGGTGTATTCCAGTGCTCCTTCTAGGAGCCCCTTAAATACTCCTCTTCTAAATGTGTTACATATACACAACAGACTGTTATTCAACCGTGAAAATGAACAGAATATTATCACTTGCAGCAACATAGATAGAACTGGAGGATATTGCAGTAAATTGAATAAGCCAGGCAGAGAAAGATAAGTACTACATGTTCTCATATGTAGAACCTAAAGAAGTTGATTGCATAAAAATAAAAAGAAAAAAAAATAGAGTAGTAGTCACTAGAGTCTGGGAACAGAAGAGAGGCTGGAGAAAGTTTGAATTGGGATGGAAAACACAGATAGGAGGAAACAGTTCTAGTCTTCTTCTGCATAGTTGGATGACTATAGTTCATAACAATTTATCGTATATTTTATAAAGAACCAAAATAGAAAGGAGCTCAAAGATTCTCAACCTGAAAAAATGTTAACTGTTTAAGGAGATAGAAATGTTAATTGTTCCAATTTGATTATTATACATTGTTTTCATGTATCAAATTATCATATGGTCCCCAAGAAGTATGTGCAATTATTGCGGGTCAATTTAAAAAGAAATATAACAACAAATATCAATACTTTTATGTGGCCGGGAATGGTGGTACATGACTGTAATCCCAGCACTCTGGCAGGCTAAGGCAGGAGGATCACAAATTCAAGCCCAGTCTGGGCAATTTAGCAAGTCAGTGAGACCTTGTCTCAAAAATAAAATATAGGAGTTGGAGATTTAGCTCAAATGGTAGAGTGCAAGGCCCTGAGTTCAATCTCCAGCACCCCCACCCAAAATACATATGTGTATGTATATAAAAGGGGGTCTTGCCATGTAACTCAGTGTAAAGAACTTAGATTCAATCCTCAGTATCATCAAAAAAGAAAAAACAAAGCTTGTGTAAACTCAAGGCAAAACTCTTTTTCCTTCTGTCCCATCATTGCTGAGTTAAGTTGTCTACACCTTGCTGTTTCTCTCCTAAAGCACGTGTTTTTAGGGACTCTGCCCTCTCACAGCTTTCACTTCTACCTGAGGGACTTGCAGAATGGGGTCTGCTCTTACATGTCACCAAAGCCACAGGCCCTGGGAGCCTTGACAGTCACGCTCCCTAGCCTCCGGGAGTCTTTCCCTTCCACCAGTCTCCCTGCTCACTCTCCATCTCTTCAGGAGCTCTACTTTCTACTCGGTCAGCTCCACCCAGATTCTACATCTCCAATTTGATGCTTTGCTTTGATAGCTTGGTCGACCATTTACCAGGTTTGTCAGATACCAAGTCAATGTTTTTGTTGTCTCTGTGGTTTTACCTCTTGGGTTATCTTTCTGATCTCTCTCGTCTTCTTGGAAGAGGAGACACTTAGTGGGCGTCCAACCTCTCCCATCAGTTGTATTTCTACATCTTTGAGTATCTTCTGCTTCTACAGGAAATCCTGGCTTCACATAGAAGTCAGCCTTCAAAAACCAAGTTCATCTCCTCCTTCCTCTGGATCTGCTTCCCAGTTTCCCTGCCTCTAACATTAGCAACTCCATTACCTCAAATGTCCACTTTAGAATCATGTTTGATTCATTTCAGAAAAATGAAATGTCCAATAAGCAACCTAGTTCCTTTATTCCTTTCTTTAACATATCTCTTGTAATTCAGTTCATCAGTTCCTCACACTCAAATGTACTTGTTTCCAGCTTTCTTTGGCCCTATTCCACCTAGTGCTGTATTCTTAGGCTTTGTGAACTTGACATTGAAGGCAGAGCCATCAACTATTTATGAGCCCCAGAAAGACAAAGGAGTTGAAAAGTCCTAAAGTGCCCAAAGTACCTGAAAACCAGGGACTTGAGTCCCCTTTCTTACATTCATTCATTCATTCAACAAAAATATTTTGATCGTGCACTGTATGTTATGATATATATTACAAGTGAGAAAGGTACACTTTCTATTCTTAAATGCCTTAGAGTCTAGGGAAGGAGGTAGTAATCAAATAATCATACAAGTAGTGCTCTGGCAAAAGGTATATATGAGGGAGACATGGTCTGAGTCACAGAAATCTTGTCTAAGTGAAAAGACAACTGATCTAAGAGATTAATAGAAATGAACTGGTGTTTGGTTTGGGGAAAGGGATTAGAAATACATAAAGCTTATGTTCAAGAAAGTAATAAAAGGGGGGCTGGGGATTTAGCTCAGTGGTTAGAGCGTTTGCCTTGCAAGCACAAGGCCCTGAGTTCAATCTCCAGCACCAAAAAAAAAAAAAAAAAGAAAGTAATAAAAGACTATTATACATAACAAGGTGTGGGAGACTTGGCCAAGGAGTGAATGGTTAAACTGCAGGACAAAAGCGCACAGCCTCTGTAAGAAGTTAATGGTTAAACAACAAGAATTCTAGACTGGTGAAGCAAGTTGCATCTGGTCATTGTCTTTCCCCTTTCCCCAAGAAAACCATATAGCCTTGAGACAGCTCCTGGGCCAAACTGTTTTTCTTCTACTTTTTTCACTTACACTGATATTCTAAATAAAAGCCGAGAGTTCTCAGCTTTGGGGCTTCTCCTGGAAGTCTCCCTAGTGCTGGGTGCTTTTTGTTGAGATAGCCCCTCTGGGCCTTCTTGGTGACTGAACTAAATCTCGTCTCCAAGTAATCTTTCATTCTCTGTACCACCGCAGTCGCACACACTGTGACAATAAGATAACAAAAAAGGCCAGCATGGTGTAAGGTAAGGCTGGGAATTTGGTAGGGCTCAAACCACATGGAGTCACCACTCAGCTCTCCTGCTTCAGGCATGCACAGGTGACTGATAATCTGAGCTGTTACTCTTAGACCCACTGATGTGTTCACACCAAAGCCACACTTCCCCTGTACTACTCCTAGCCCAAACAGCATGGATATTGAGGGACAAGGAGTGGCAGAAGGCAGTTTAATAGGACAAGAAATCTCTTTAAAGCAACATTAGTTCAAAGACCCCTGTTGGCCTGGCCGCTTGCTAAGAACCTTATTAGAATGTGATCCCCTTCCTGTCCAGTCTCCCTTTCTGCCCCTTCTCTTTTTCTGCTCCTTCTTTTTTACAGGTGTTAAACTTCATGGCAGTCTTCTTCCACACTCTCCAGCTCCCATTAATTCTTTTTTGTGTGTGGTTTTTGTTTTGTTTTGTATTTTTGGTGCTGGAGATTGAACTCAGGGCCTTGTGCTTGCTAGGCAAACTCTCTACCAGTTGAGTTAAATCCCCAGCTCTCCCATTTTTTCTTAATAGGTGTCCCTCCTAATAAATATCATTTACACCTAATCCCATTGTAGCAGCTGCTTCTGGGAGAACTGAACTAACACTCTGTTGGCTGCCATTGGGATTTGAGTCTTAATCTCAAGAGTAATAGGAAGGTCTTGGAGTATTTTTAAACCCTGGACTGACATGATCAGTTTTATGTTTTGAGAAAAAAATTCCTAGAAGCAGTGTAGGGAACAGATGGAATGTAGGCAAGAATGGATACAGGGAGAGCAGTTAACTATCTTTGGCAGATGTCTAAATGAGATGACGGTGATTGGGTTAGGGTGGTGGTTATGGAGATGGTAAGAAGTAGGTAAATTTGAAACATGTTAAGAAGGTAAAGCCAAAAAACATGGTAATGAACAGTAGGGGCTGAAAGGGAGAAGCAAGTATCCAGAATGACTCTGAACTTTCTGCCATCTGCAGTGGGATGGATGGGGCCAATTACTGAGTGGGGCAACACCAAAACAGTATGTTTCAGGGCAATCATGATTTTGAAGCACCTTCGAGATATCCAAGTCGAGCTGTCTGGCAGGTAACTTGGTTATGAGTCTGGAGTTTAGAGAAGAGATGTGGACTGAAGGTACAAATTAATGTTTGAAAGTATATAAGGACTACATAATTACATTAAAGAAACTGTGGAAGTGGATCAAATCACAACTGTGGTAAAACCGAAAATAGCCTGGGACTGAGGCTTGAGCAACATCAACGTACATTAAGTACACTGACATAAGCCAAGCCCATTCGACTGCACAGATGACCAAACAGGAGCAATCAGAGGTAAGTGAGAAAATCTTTCATCTTAGAACTTGTAGCATGTGTTTATTACTGTGTAACAAACAACCCCAAAATTTACTTGCTTAAAACAACAACTCTTTCGCTGCTTCAGTCTCATGGTCAGCAATTCTGGCTGGTCCCAGCTAGATGATTCTTCTGTTCTCTCTTCTGAGGTCACTCATGCAACCATAATCACCTGGTATCTCAGCTGGGCTGGCTGGAATGACTGGTGCACCAGGCTCCCTCTTTGTGTCTTCTTTCTCCCCATGTTCTCTCATCATAAAGGAGACTAGCCTGGTCTCACTCACAGAGCAAGCAGCATTCCAGAAGGACAAACCCCAAAGCGCTAAAGGTCACATTGGCTGACATCCTCTTGGCCAAAGCAAGTCATATTTCCAAGCTCAGAGTGAATGTGGAAAGCAACTATACACAAGCAGAGACCCTGGGATGCATGATTCCTTGGGAGATGGGGAGTACCAATCCACCACGGTAACTCTGCTTAGAAACCACTGATTCAGACCCAATCTAAACTATTCTCCTAGGAACCGCTATTGGTTCCTTATTTCCCATCAGGTCCAATCTAAATTAAGTACTACTTAGTTTTCTTTCTAGTCAGGCTACTTCTCTCCTTATGCTTCATTTCTGGGACTATTGTTTGAAATTCTTTCTCCATTTCCCAGCCTTCTCTGTCTAGCTAAATTTTACCCATTTTTTAAAGGTTCACCCAATTTTCACATTTTTGTTTATTTTATTCTCTCAGCCTAGAATACTGTGTCTTCTCTTTTCCATAATCCTACAGCAATACCAGCATCTGGCTAACTCTAATCCCAACTTCCCCAGGAAGATTATTTAGATTGCTCTCGCCTGACAGCCTTGTCTACAAATTCCTATGCAACTAATAGTTGCACCAGTTATGACCCTAATTATATTTTTACTATGAGTTTTACATATACCCTTTTTCCAGAACTGGATTGCAAATTCCTTGAAGAAATATGATAGCATGTAAAGATGGATGGTGTTCTCAAGAATATTATCTTCCTACTAGGAAGACTCACCCCAAATAAGCAGGTGATTGTAATAGAGTATAGGTGCTATTTCGAGCTTAAGTGCTGGATGCCATGAACAGTGAACACAGTCACAATGTGAGATCATCATTACTGTTATCTGCTGGGCTTCTGTTTGTTTTTAATGGGGCAGGGTGTAGTCAGGACGTTGACCTCTAAACTGAACCTCCACTGATCAGTAAAATTAGCCAAGGGAGAGGGAGGCATAGAGAAGAGATCTCAGGCTGATGTTCTTACAAAGAACGTAGGGAAAGAGGAAAGAGATATCTTTATTCTTTAAGAACTCCAGTACAGGGATTAAGTATGGGACTTACTAGCTGGAGGATCCTGAAAGAAAAGCAGCAGTGAGGCTTCCACCCAGAAAAGGTTCTTGATGGTCTGAACTATCCCTGCAAAATTCGGGCTGAATGTGAGTAAGCCATGAGGATTAGTGCCCCTATAAAAGAGGAGCAGAGTGTCCCTTCTGGCATCCAAAGACATATGGAAGGTCCCATGTATGAGGAACAGGCCCTCACCAGGCACTGAATCTGCTCTCACTTTGATCTTGGACTTTCTAACCTCCAGAATTGTGAGTGTCTTGGTCATTTTCTTTGTCTCTGAGATATAATACATGACACCCACAATTTAAAGGAGGAGAGGTTTATTTTGGCTCATGGTTATAGCCCATGGTTGGCTGGCTTTAAGGCAGAAACATGATGGCAGAGAAAAGCTGTTCATGTCAGGGCACCCAGGAAGCGGAGAGGGAAGAGAAGCCAGGCAGAGAGATACATGCTTCCAGGTCACACCTCCAGTAACCCACCACTCCTGACCAGACCCCACCTCCTAGAGCAAGTCAGCTATAGTGACTTCATGGTCTAGTTACTTTCCAAAAGCCCTGCCTATGAGCACATGAGGCTCTTAGGAGACACCTAGATATAAACCATTATAGAGAACAATGTATCTCTTTTTTTTATCAATCGCCCATTGTAAACTGGGCGTGGTGGCACATTATTGTAATCTCAGTACTTGGGAGGCTGAAGCAAGAAGATCCTGAATTCAGGACCAGCCTGGGCTACATAATGCCTTCCAAGCTGGCTTGGACTATATAAGCAGATCCTGTCTCAAATGCCAGAAACAGGGCTGGGGATTTAGCTTAGTGGTTAGAGTGCTTGCCCAGCAAGCGCAAGGCCCTGAGTTGGATCCAAAAAACAAACAAACAAACAAACAAAAAACCCCAAAAACCAAATCAAAATAAATCACCCTTGTGCTTGGGGAGGTAAGTACTGGTGCAGCGTCATTAATCCAAAGAACCTCCACATGAGAGATCAGGATGAGGACAGAGATGTTGGGAAGTGGCCATCGTGGTGACTATTTCTTCATCTGCGTAACCCTGTTAACTCTGCTCAATCCTAAAGGAAAGGCTTGCAAAGGGGACATTGGTTTATGCCTCTACCTGGGAAAATTAATGAAGACATCTGTGAAAACAAGAGATGAGGGTTACTTTCATCTCTTACCTCAATTTGTAAACTGTAAAATTCACGAAGCTGAATGACAATGATTACAATGGGCTTGATCTCAAACAGTAATAAAAAAAAAGATCGTGGGCTTTGTTCCTACGCAACACTATGGTTGGTGATAAGTAATTTTGCAAGAGGTCACCAAATGCTTCTCTGTATGTGATTTCTTTTAAATAAAAAAGCTCCATTCCCCAATCAACCTACAATACTAATGAATCCTTTCTGAAATCTTGTAAATGGTTAGTCAACTTCACGTTAGAAAAGGCCAGCTGTTTTTGGAAAATTCATAAGAATAAAAAGACAAAAATAAGTTTACTCCACCACATTGTTTTCATGTGGGCTCCCAGTGAGACAGCAAGCCTTTCAGTGATGCCTCTAACATAGAATTTTCTTTGACATATCTGAAGCTCTAATAAGCCAGATCCTGCTGTGGGCGTAAATTAATCCCAGATACAAGTCAGGCGTTTTGCAAAGTGCATTAACTGTTTCAAGTCTCCTGACCATAAAATAAGTATTTTGGAACAGCCATTAATGGTTAGATATAACTGAATAGAAGGCAAGTAAAACATCCCTAGTTATAGTGGTTATTTGGGGAAATCTGAATGTGCTCCCAAGTGACCTATTTACACTGAAATAGTTTGGAGTTGACAGAAAATAGCTTGTTTTATCTGTCAGGGATCTTCAGCCTACTTCTAGCCTGAGTTCCTGCTTCAGTGATTAATTCAGTGAATCGTTCAATATCTGAACCCTAGCCTGGTCTCCCGACTAAGAAATTCTCTAGCATTTTCAAGTTTGAGGCCACATAATTGAAATTAAGTTCATAAAAATGATTTCTTGTGAGGTTAGGTTTCAACTGCCAAGAATAATTTTATTTGTGCACAGTGGTTTTAGTAACTAACAATCAAATAGATCAACGACTCATATTTTCCTGTGTTTGTCAAAAAGAGGGACACATCTGGGAATGGTGGTACATGTCTGTAATTCCAGCTACTTGGGAGGCTGAGGTAGGAGGATCACTAGTAGGAGGCCAGCTTGGGCTATGTAGTGATATTCTCTCTCAAAAAGGTGAGGGGGGAGGCAGAGAAATTGAATATGATTAAATAAAATTTAATGTCAGGAATATTGCAAGTGGAAAGGAGTTCTGTAACGAAACTTCATGTAGTTATATAAAACTTCACGGAAGTTGCCAGCACCCTAAATGTCCAACAATAAGTGAATGGACAAGTCATGTGTGACAATGCCTCAGAGCAAGCTGTTCTATCAATATTAAACTGACATTTATAAAGAATTTATAGAACATGTAGCTATACGATCACCATTACCTTCTAGTTAATTTTCAGAGGAAAACGTTTTAAAAAATGGTAATAGTAGTAGACTTTGAAAGAAGGATATGTGGATACTTTTTCTCTGTATATAACAAAAATTTTAAAGTCAACAAAGAGCACATGGACAATTACATAATCTAAAAAAATCAACTTTTAAAAACAAAAATAAATTTTTAAAATTCATATTTTATAGATTATTTACCACTATATTTCATGATTATAGAACCCATAGTACTTTACAGTTTATAAGCCATTTTATATTTATTTGCTATTATCTATAGGAGACCTTAGCACTCCATTTTTTTGTATCAAGTCAAGCTAATTGTGTAACACTCTTCACAACAGTAAGCCTGGCATATGTTTTGGTAGAATAAGATAGTTTCCAACTGTAATTTTCTTTATGATTGCTCATAAAATGTGTATTACAAATGTAGCAATAAAAAAGCTTATGGAAATATGGAAATGTTCAAAGTTCTACATTCCTTCTCTGATTCCCCACATACAACTGTAAGCCTCTAAAATGCTCCCTTAGGGTTGGAGATTTAGCTCAGTGGTAGAGCGCTTGCCTAGCAAGCCCAAGGCCCTGAGTTCGATCCCCAGCTCCAAAAAAATAAAATAAAATAAAATACTCCCCCCTAAGTCAACACTCAGAACTCCCTTGCCCTCCCATTTTCTTTCTTAAAACTTCTCAGAAAGGGGGGAAAAAAAAAGAAACTAAACATGTCAGGTTTGATCTTCCTCAACATCCCATCCTCCCACCCAGATTCAGCTATATAATTTTCAAGGCTCAATGCAAAAATCACAATACAGGGGACTTTGTGTAAAAAGCAAGAAAAGGGCACAGTTTGCAAATGGGAGGGGACCAGGAAACGGAGGGAGAAGAAGGGAAGAGGGCATAAAAAGAATTAAGATGTGACATGTACATGTACCTGCTCCCTACAAGGAATATAATCATGATATTAGCACAACCACGGGTAGTCGTAATACAGAGTAAAACAAACTTACAAATTGGAAAAATATTTTGGTGTCATAATTTATAATAAAATATCATTTTATTACTGTGATAACTTAGTAAGATTTTTCTGGTTCACTTTTCTGCAAATTTATTTATTAACTTGTTAAATTTTTGCTTCTAGCAATTTCATTTTCAATCAAAATAAATGAAAGTAATATCAGTTGCTCTTTTAAAGTCCAAAATTGCAGGTAACTTTTTAGAATTTTTAATTCTAAGAAGTTTCCACTGATGCAACTCTTACTGGGGCTCGTCAACTATTACTAAGAGTATTTTTTTGGCTATGACACCACTGAGAGAAATTTCTAAAAAAATTTTTTGAAATAAAAATTTAGTACATCTACAGCTGATTATTCTGGTGGAATGATTTCTCTGAAAAGATTTAACTCTCCATGGAGCTAAATTTTATGTTGTCGGAATTTAATTTTAAATGTCACTTTATACAATGATTACATAATGGCTATTTGCTTGGCAGCGTCACAGTAGTTTCCAAAAGCAGAGATTTTGAACTCTGAAATCTTCTACTAACTCAGCGATAAGCTTTATTTTGATGCTTATGTGCAACACTTTACAATAATTTGTTTTTAAATTTTGCACCCTGAGCCCCAACAGTTTCTCTCCCCGTGTTCATGCTGAAAAGTTAGTATTTGTGCCAGTGTCACAAAGTCAGCCTCTGGGACAGACTTCATCTTGGCATCCCACTGCAGGTCATTCTGAGTCTTCCACCCTCCCTGAGATGAGGCAGTGCCCCCGCCCCGCTTCTGTCATTACTGCCTTCCAGTCTCTGTCCCTACCACCCTTCCAGCGTTCTGTCACTCTGCTGACTGCTTAAACTGTGTGCACGGAAGCTGGACAGATGCCTGCTGCAGATGTTCGTGGGTCTAAACTGGAGTGTATGTGTGCTGCTCAACTGTCCCCTGGACTTCATTTACAAAATGCAAATTCGAAGATAACATTATTAAGAATTCCAAAGTGGCCTCAGGAGAGGATCAGAGCATGCACAGGGCCCCTTCTGGAGTGAGCCTTGTGCAAGTGCTTGGGCCCACCAAGCCACCTCACTCACACCTGCATGTTTGCTCGGCACCAGCCTTGCTCTTGGTAAACCCAGGGAGAGCAGTCTTGCTTTCTGTTCAACTTTTGTTTCTCCTGATGAAATCTTTCCCCATCACCTGAAGGATCTTGCCCCACTGTTCATCTCCTTTTTCTCCAGTATTTTTAAATTATGCAATTATTCTTTACTGATACCTCTAGATACCTATGAGACTACTCAAATCTCTAAATATCCCCTCTTTCTTTTGTGGTGCCGGGACCCAGCCCAAGGCCTCACACATGCTAGCCAAGTGCTATACCACTGAGCTTCACCCCCAGCCCATCAAAAGTCTCCATCCCTTTCCAAATACAGTCCTGTCTTTCTCTTTCCTTTTAAGCCAGGTTTCAGACTGAGATCACTGTTCTGGCCTTCTGACATTTTCCTTTATCTACCATCAGACTTCTATATTCACTTCACAAAAACGTCTTTGAATCAAGGCCACCAACTGCTTCTGGACTTCCAAATTTAAAGGACCTGTTTAATCTTCCTTACAGATCAAATGCTTGTGCCCTCTCCCCAAATCTGTAATGTTGAGCCCCTGACCCCTAATGTAATGGCATTTGGATTTGGGGCCTTTGGGAAGTAATTAGGTGTAGTGTCCTTATAAGATGAGGAGGAGACACCAGTGTGCTCCCCACACCACCATGTGAGGACACAGCAAGAAGCGGCTGTCCTCAAGTCTGAAAGTGAGATTTTCCAGGAACCCCCTTGGCTGGCACCTTGATCTACAACTTCTAAGTCTCTAAAACTATGACAAATAAATGTTTTCTTTTTAACCCTCCCAGTCTATGGTATTTTGATATGGCCATCTAAGCTGCTAAAACTATTTTTATCTCACTTGATGATAGCTCCCTTAAATTCTGACATAGCACCTTCTCTTGGTTCTTATTTTACCTCCAGCTATTCTTCTAGTCATGGACTCTTTTACCTCTGCACATACCTAATATTATCCTTAAATCGTTTTTCTTCTTTCTCAGCGTACACTCCCGATGCCCAGGATAGAACAAAATGATATACGTTCAAATAATTCCCAAATCATCTTCAGCCCAAACCGCCCTCCAGTGCTCTGAACCAATAAAATTTAAAACTCCTTTGATATCACTCTGCTGATGTCCCTGGACAACTGGACCTTTCATTTCCTATCTTAGGCAGTACCACCATCATCTAAACACATGCCAGAAACATAAATTTCTGGCACTAAACACAAGTCAGAAAATGGAATCGTCCTTGACATACTTTCCCCATATTCAATGATACACCAAATCCAAGAGAGTTCGGACTTTTAAGATTTCTCGGCATTGTTCTCATTTTCTCCACTCCTTAGTTTCTACCTTAGTTCAGACCTGTGCCATATATCACAAATGTCTTTTTATTTTAAGACACAGTCTCCCTAAGTCACCCAGGATGGACCTTCTGTCTTAGCCTCCCAGAGTACTGGGATTGCATGAGTGGCCCACCATGCCCATTTTATTTTCTAATCCTTTATTTTGTGATATTGGGGAGATTGAACCTAGGGCCTCACACGTGTTAGGCAAGCACTATACCATTGAGCTATACCCCAGCCTCTAATATTTTTCTTTTAACTGTTCCCCTATTCCAGATTGTTCCCTACGTAGCTTATCTTTTACTTTAAAAGTGATCTTTCCAGTGTAATTCTGCGTATGTTTCCTCTCACTTAAGACTTTTCCATGACTTCTTGTTGCCTACCCAATAAAGTTCATGCTACCTAGTAAATAGTACAAGACCATCTATAATCTGACCTCTGTGTATTTCTTCACCCTTCTCTCTACATTCCTTGCTGTAGCTACATTAAACTCCTAGCAGTGCTCTATGCCACTTTACTCGTCCATGGTTTTATTTTCTTATGCTTAGATAGCCTCTTTCTATTCTCTTAAACACATCCAGGACCTCTCAAATGGTATGTCATTCAACACTAATGCATGAGGCAGGCAAGCTCTCATCTTTAGAGCCGTCGGGGAAGACACAGCATGACCTAAGACAGTAAGATACAAGCAAATGTTCTAACAAGTTGCGCGTGAGATGTGAGACAGAGAGGAGTCAGGATGGGTGTGAGTATTGAAAACTAGAAAGGTGAAGTTTCTTTCAGCCTTGGTCTGAGGAAGACTGAATAGTTAAGTTTTGAAGGACAGAAATACTTCTAACAGATGTCAGTCTGGGATATGGAAGATTTGAAGTGCCAATATGGCGCTTGAGGGGGAATGTTGAGTAGGAAGTTATATACAAGCATGGAGTTCAGGAGACAATTCTGGGCCAAAGACAAAATCTCAGAGTCATAAACAGACATGGTATTTAACGCCATGAAGCTTAATCAGATCACCAAGATAGTAAGTAAAGAGAGAAAAGAGAAGTCCAAAGTCGGAGCTCTCTGAGGTTCAAAGGGGAGAGAGAAAACCGGAAGGCTCTGGTGTCTTGGAAGTCAAATGAAAAAATAGATTCAAGATGCAATCTCTGACAGACACAGTAAAGTGAAGACTGAAAATAGGCAATTAGATTTTGTATTATGAAACTTCAGTGGATAGTGGTAAGGAAATGATGATCAGAGGGGGAGAATTCAGGACAAAATGCAAGGAAAGGACTTGGAAACAGTGCTCGCTTCACTCTTTAATAATGTTCTTTCTTTAAAGGGAAAGAGAAACTGGGCAGTAACTGGTGGCGGAAGTAGAGTTTTAAAAACAGTATTGTTTTTAAGATGAGAAAAATTACAGCATGTAGGGTATAATGACAGAAAAATCAAGAAGAGGGAGAAAATGTGAAGAGAAAGGAGATAGATGGGAGAATCGCTGGTTGCTGCCCATGAGCAGGGAATAAGAACAGGATCCTGGGCAAGGAAAGTGCGCGGGCCACGGGCGTCAGGCACACGGGAAGACACTGAGGGGTCGCAGACCAGCGTGGACTCGTGGAACTCTCTTCTAATTGCTTCTACACTTCAGCCAACCATACAGCAAAGTAACTAACTAAGAAGGAAATTCTAGAATAACTGGAAGATTTTAGGAGAGATGGGAGGGTGTAGTTTCCAGGAAAGGCCAGAGAATGATTGGATGAGAAAAATATATTATGATTACTGAGCAGACTTATTGGCACCCTTGAACTTACATTTAAATCAAACTTGTAAGGTTGGGTGGTTTTCTCCAGCCATGTTTAGGAAAAAGAGGGTGTATGGAGTGTTCTGTCTCAGTAGTACTGGGGCTTGGCCAAGTGAACCTGAAAAAGAGATAAGGGGAAGGCAGTAGAGGCTGTGTGCAAAGGATAATGATGATTGGTCAAGATATTTGAGCTAGGTAAAGCAGGGATTGAAACAGAAGTGAAGTGAAGGGACACAAAGGTTATGGGGTCGTGTTCAGGATTTTTGGGATCAGGATCCTGGAGGTAATAGGCTAGAAAGCTGGAGGGTGGTCAGAAAGCAAAGAGCTTGAAATTGGAATCATAGGAGGATGGCAGTCCTCTGTAGATGGGAAGATTCGGGGTTTCAAAGGGAGTAAACAGAGGAAAAGATCATTGACAGAGAGAACAAGAAAATGCAAGGTCAGGATATTGGAACATACACATGATAGCAGAATCACTGCATTTTATGAATAGAAACATTTGGGAGAGTCACGGTGAAGCAGGCACTAGAATCTTCCCTAATGCTATCACTCCCTCACTCCTCAAGGTGACTATTTCACATGCTCTCTTCTTTCCTCACACTTTCAGCAGATGTCTTGCTTCCTATTCCATTAAGAAAATTAAGTCAATCGAAAGAGGATTTCCAAATGCACTCAGCACCCCAAGCTCCCGGCTCACCTGCATCCAGGTCCTGTTCTCCACCTTCCCTTCTGCTGAAAGAGAAGGACTCTTTTTCCCCCTAGTGCTCCTGGGTTCAGTCCCCGTTCACTTCTTTTCTCTATCATCCTTACTACTATGGTGATCTCATCCAGTCCCACGACAAGTGCCCAACAGCCACAATTGGCATGACCACCATACTGAATTAGGCGTTGTCTCTCACCTAGGCTAATACAGTTATATTCTGGGGTTGTTACTGTTACTTGTTCTGTTTTTGTGGTGCTGGAGATCAAACATGGGACCTCATGCTGCTAGGCCAATGCCCCACCACAGAGCCTTTGAAGTTATGTTTTAGTCACCCAGTTTACATCATACCTCGCCCTTGCTGCACTTGCATAAATATTCCCTCATTCTCAGCCAGAGGGATCCTTTCGTATATATGCAGTTCTCCAATCGGGGCTGAGGATTTCACTAGTGGTTAGAGTGCTTGCCTTGTAAATACAAGGCCCTGAGTTCAGTCCCAAGCGCCACGAAAAACAAAACAAAACAAAAAAACAACAAAAAAGCAAACTCCAATGACTTTCATCACATTTTGAATAAAATCAAAACATTTCATCATTTGTTTAAAGACTTGCAAGATCTGACCTCTCTTTCCTCTCTTCCCTTGGACATTATCTCTGGCCACAGACTCCCTATCACTCCATTGGCACCGCAGTCGACTTCTTGCTGTTCTTCAAACACGCCTAGCAGACTCTGCTCCTTCTTCATCCCTGGAACTTTTTTTGGGTTCCTCTGCTCAAAATTCTTTTTTTATTTTTTGTTTCTGGGGATTGTATTCAGGGCCTTGTGCTTGCCAGGCAAGCACTCTAACCACTGAGTTAAATCCCCAGCCCCTCAAAATTCTTTTTGCTCAGACATTTCATAGTTTGCTCCCTCTCTTCATTCAGATCTCTGTTCCAGTTACCTTGAAAATGGCCTTTCCTGCCTATCTTATTGAAAACAGAGCCTCTACCATCTGGCTTCTGTCCTCACTTATTTTTCATCATAGCATTTGGCATTATCAGTAAATGATCTTGTTATATATATTTGTTTCTTTTCTTGTTGTGGTCTTTCATACGAATATATGCATATACATATACATCTTCACATACATATATACATACATCTATTCAAATATATATGTTTCCTTCTGTAGTTCCTGGCTCAGAAGTCCCTCCTCAGTGGAGACCATAGAAACTAGAATTTCTCTTCTCTGAGGTCATAGAAAGGAATCTTCCCCTGCCTTTCTGTCTTGGGGATATCCATAAAGAATTTCTCTGAGGTAACTTTGTCCAACTGTAGGTACTAAGGCCCTCCTCTCTCCTGACACCCATAGCTGGGCCATGTCACGTACCCGTTAGACATCAACCATGTTAAGAATGCCAGCCGCGGGCAAGGTCACACTGCCATTATGTCAAGGCAATTAAATCAAATAAGCAAACCCTGAAGGACAAATGCAGCACAGAGAGGCTGAAGCAAACAGGCCTGGTTGTTTCCTTGTCCCGTCTATCGGAATTACACCCGATCCCTTTTGTCCACTCACAGGTTTTTTGTTTGTTTTTGTGTTTGTGTGTGTTCTGCAGTGCTAAGGATTGACCCCAGGGCCTCATGTACATTAGGCAAGTGCTGTACTACTGAGCTACATCCTCAGCCCTCCAATCACATTTTGACATGGTTTTCCCTGTTCCAATCATGCTTATGCAATGAAGTCTCTATAAAAACCCACCAGACAAGGTTTGGTGTATCTGAACGGCACAATACGAGGAGGCTCCTGAGGAGTGACGCACCGGAGAAGGCACAGAAGCTCTGCACTACTGGCCTGTGTATCTCTCTCTATATTTCCTCTATTAAAAAGCAATAAACGTAGGGGTTTCCCTGAGTTCTGTGAGTGGTTTGAGCAAATTAATCAAACCCAAGGAGAGGGCAATGAGCACTCCAGTTTATAACTGGGGGATCAGCAGCATGGGTAAAACAACATGGGCCTTGCCACAGGCTTAGGTCCTGAGCCCCCAGCCTGTATGATCTGATGGTACTCCAGGTAGGGTTGAGGTAGGAATAGGGCGTGGCTAAGGCTGGCTGGCAAGGGAACATGACCTGGGGAAGTGGCCTGGACCTGACGTCAGCCTGAGGTGTGATTTTCAAGTGCCAGCCCTCATGTGGACTGTAGGGAGTTCTCGCGAGATTCCATGGGAACTCCATTCGATAAATAGAAGCAACACCAGAAGCTCGCTCTCTTCTTTTCTACAGAGCTGCGGGGGGGAGGTCTCCCTTTTCCCTCCCATGGAAGATGATGGCTGCGGACCCAGCACCGCCACTATCATGCCTTTCTCGTGGTAACCCCTACCATATCTTATAGGATGGTACACATTTTGCTGTTTCTATTGTTAGGCCCAACTTTCTTTTTCTTCTTTTCTCTATACTTTTAAATAAAACTTTAGAACTACTTTTGGCCCCCCTCATTCAATTCTTTGCTTGAGGAGGGGAAGAACCCAGGAATATCGGAACCCATCCGATAAGAGGGTCAGAACTGAATTAGATTAGAGGACAGCCACCACTTGGTATCCACCACAGAATTAATGGCTTGCTTGCTGGTGGGGAAAAAAATCCCTGTACCCTTTGAAGTCACAGAATCTCCTATGTCGATTGCTGTTGTGTGAGAGCAGAGGAAAAATAGGTACTTTGGGTTTTTTTTCTAATACGCTTACTAATCTCCACATTAGAATATAATCCTGAGCAAGACATGGACTGTGCTTTCTTCACTATATTTGGATTTTTTTTGTTTTGTTGTAATTGCTCAAAAATAGTTAATAAATGAATATTTACTTATTGAATATTTATGAGATGAAATCTGAATTGAGAGAGAAAGAAAAACAGCTGGCCCAATACCCATAGCTGGGCCATATCATGTATCTATTACACAGAAACATGTTAGGCAATGCTAACCTCAGGTGAGGTTATTCTGCTCTTACAACAAGGCAAATAAAGCCAATTCTTAATCTTGTCTAAGAACAGACAGAAGGGCAATGTGCTATTCCAAAATACCAAACACTCCCTCTCTAGGACACTGTAACTGATGATTTCTTCTTTTTGAGGCAGAGACTCACTAGTTCAAGCATCACTAGTTCACTAGTGATGATTTTGAACTCACTACATAGCCTAGGAAGGCCTCAAACTCGATCCTGTTGCCTCAGTTTCCCGAGTGCTGGGATTACAGGCGTGCACCACCACACCTGGGCAATTTTGTCTTTATATATTATAATTTTATCCTCCTTCTAATGTGTCCTT
>PVJO010013835.1:0-50402 GCA_004026905.1 Hystrix cristata | reverse complement strand
CTTACATAAGCAAGTCAATGCTAGTATAAAAAGCCATGTTCACAATGATTTTTAGTTTAATACATAGACTTCATTATTATAGAAGAGAATCAGCTAGACCATGTGTTCAGGGGCCTCAAGTCCAATCCTCCACACCTAGGAACAGTCATAGTAATCGAATATTTGGCTTATACTGCAGGAACCTATGACATCAATATTTACTGGTCAGCAACTAACTGAGTCACGGATATTGTCTGAGTCTCAAAGAGGTAATAAATTATTGTTAAGTCTTCTTCTCACAACTGTTCTTTTAGGCTCACTGTCTATTCAAAGCAGATGGCAGGTGAAAAGGTACCCAAAAGGTTTTACAGTTATCTGACCCAATATTCTCATTTCCCAAAGGTTTTCCCTTTAGTCATTTTAGACTTGCTTGTGAAATCTAAACACAAGGCTGTTTCTTTCTTTTGAAATAAAGGTCTTTGAATATAGCAGTCTTTCCAGTAAGGATGAGAAAAGATTGGCTGGCAAGGTTTTAAATTAAATGAAGCTTCCAGGGAATGAGACAAACAGAAACACTGAGAGACAGGATTTCGGTGTAATGGGAGGTGCAACATGATGGCTTGTGAAAGCCGTTCCTACTCAGAGTGTAATTATAAAATGACAGGGTCTGCAGCATGTGGGTGTTGGTTAAAATGCAGAATCCCGGCCTCAACCCCAGTCCCACTGAACCGGAATGTGCATAAGGTTCCTAGGGCTGCAGTTTGGAAGCAGGAGCTCCAATCTGACTTCCTTCCTTTGAGAGGTGGTCAGCTCTAAGTCTTCTCCTTTCCAACCTAGGCAGGCTTCTGACTGTTTTGACCAATAGGACATGGCAGAAATCACACTGCATGACTTTAGCAACAAGGACAAAAAACGTTATGCAGTCTTTTCCTGATTTCTTGAGATGCTCATGCGGGCGGGAACCAGCTTCCACTTAAGATGTTAGAATCTTCTGAGATGACTGTGAAGGCGCTGTTAGTTTCCCAAGGCTGAGACACAGTACCCAACACCACAGCTTGGAAAAGGAAAGGGCGGGGGCGAAGCTCCTTAGTTCATGGTGACTGGGAAGTGGAGAAGCTGAGCAGTACCAGAGAGGAGTAGTACCCAAGGTCATGCCACCGTGGTCTGCCCAAACGTACTCAGGAGTGTGTCTTACTATTCTACCAGGTGTTCCTTAATCCAGTGAGGTGGCCAAATCGGAATTAATGGTCACAGGCACTTTTGTCAACAGCTGTGGCTAAGGCCAGGCTTCTAGCCATCTTGGCAAAACTGTCAGACCTATGAGGGACACCATCTCGTGTGTCCAGCTGATGCCAACAAGCCTCAGCCATAATGACCTCACCAAGCCCTGCCCGAATTTCAGGATAACAGAAATCCAAGAGATACAATCAGATGGTTGTTTTCAGCTACTAAATTCTGGGCGAAGTTTGTCAGGCAGCGAAATATCTGGAATGGATACCAGGTTGAGTTGTATGCCCAAGAAAAATGTGAAAATCCCTGTGTAAAATAACAGTAACAACTCATCCAGGAAGGCAGGGAGACACTGTCTACAGAGCTGTCAAAATGCTAGGGCGGGTTAAGGTGTTTCTGTTTCAGATGGGGATGTTCCTCTTTCAGTTTTTCTCTTCTCATCTTTACTGCGTAGATCATAAGAAGCCTTCCGATAAGAATTTGAAGATTGAGTTCTTTTAAGCGTCTACTCTATCAGGAACTGAGCTCAGTGCTACACGCTGCTGTATCATCCCATCTTCATAACAACTCTTTGATTTAGAAATCGTATTCCTGTGGTGGAAATGATGAAGCTGGGGTCACAGGGGGTTATACAATTTGTCCAAGATGACCAGCTGGAAGTTAAACGTAGGTCTGTCTGACTTGAATACCTTCCCCACCCCCCAGGCTTTGGTGGCACAAGGCTGATAAGGATTTGCCCTCAGACCAGAAAAAGACTATTAGCGAAAGGGACTTTTCCTCCCTTGTCTGCCCTCTGTGAGGAAATGGACAAGGTTGGTGCCACCTTGTCCTGAGTTTGAATTTCTTATCTTTTTATATCTAGCCTCTGACATGAGGGCTAACAAAGACCAAGACAGAGGTGACTAGAGATGTACATGACATATGTGATGGACTACTAGAAAATTCCATCTTATTCTTTGAAGAGTGTGCAGGTTTGAGCCTCATTTTTACACCATCGAGTTTGAGATACTCAACTTCCATGTTTTCATCTTTTGCGAGAGAAACATGTTTCAATTCAGCATGTTCTTTTGAGCCTGACGGGTCCCACACACTGCTGAAGGACACAGTGGTAGACGAGTCATGGGATCCAAGTCAGGAACATGTTTTCACGCACTCGTTAATGTCATGGGACAGAGGACGGACGATCAGGGAAAGTCAGGACAGTTTCCTCTAGAAAGTGACCTAACGTGGGCCTCGCAGGAGTTCATTGCGCAGACGAGGTTACGAGCATTTAGGCAGAGGGAGACTTCACAGAAAGGCCTAGAGGATGCAGAAGACCCGGCAGGGCATGGCAGGCAGACCTCAGCATTGGTCAATCGTCATCCTGTTGATCTTTCTGAAGGAAACATAAAGGATACTGTTGTTGTTGTTGTTATTTCATGGTGCCGGGGGATGGAAGCAAGGTCCTTGCTCATGCTAGACAAGTAGTCTACCACATAAAGCTTTAACTTAACCCAGCATAATAGTTTATGTTGAGACATTATATTTTGTTTATACGTGCATTTTTTCTATTTTTAAAATCAATCTGTTTGAAATTCGTCACCTGATTTCTTCCTGCATGCTTTTATTTTCTTAATTTTCACACTTATGTGTGACAACTATGGTTCTGGACCTTGTTCTGCCTCGGGCCAAGGTTCACTTTGAAGTCACACCATAGCTGTCCCACTTGGAGTCCTTCACAACCTTTCCTGCTTCATGGCAAACTTGAGAGTGATTAAGTTTATTTATACAAGTTCAGAGGTCCTTGATAGAAGATAGACAAATCGGGGTCAGCTGTAGTATAATGTGCGTCTTCCCCAGGCTGCTAAAGAGTGTAGAGAAGAGTAACATGCCCCTCTTCCCTTTGGTGTCTTAGCACTGACCTGGTAAGACCTACAGTGCTACAAAGTGAGCTTTGGAGTCTTAGGACTTCGATGACTGACTTCTTGATTGAAGACGCTTTAGTTGTTTCTGTCTCCATTTTGATGGGAGTAGAAATTATAAGAATTTGAGGTTCAAGACTAGGGAAAATAAATTAGCCAGAGCAATCAGGCAAGAGAAAGAAATAAGGAATAAAGATAGGAAAGGAAGAAGTTAAACTATCATTATTAGCAGATGACATGCTACTCTACAGAGAAGACCCCAAAAACTCCACCAAAAAACTTCTAGATTTAATAACTAAATTCAGTTGCATATCTGGATACAAAGTCAACACCCAGAAGCCAATAGCATTCCTATATACCAATAACAAACTCACTCAGAGAGAAATAAGAAAAGATATACCTTTCACAATCGCATCCCAAAAATGAAATACTTAGGAATCTGTCCAACAAAGCAAGTAAAAGATCTTTTCATTGAATACTAGAGTACTCCAAAAAAGGAAATTGAAAGGGATATCAGACAATAGAAAGATATGCCGTGTTCTTGAGTACGAAGAACCAACATAGTGAAAATGGCCATACTTCCTAAATTACTATACAGATTTAATGCAATTCCAATCAAAGTACCAATAACATACTTCACAGAATTAGATAAAGCAATCATGAAATTCATCTGGAACCAGAAGAGACCAAGAATAGCAAAAACAATCCTGGGCAACAGGGGCAAGGCAGGGGGCATTACAATCCCCAACCTGAAGTTATACTATAAAGCTACTGTGATAAAAACAGCATAGTACTGGCACAAAGACAGACCTGAGGACCAACGGAACAGGGTAGAAGATGCAGAAACAACTCCAAACACACTCAAATACCTCATCTTCAACAAAGGAGCCAAACACCCTCACTAGAAAAAAGAGAGCCTCTTTAATGAATGGTGCTGGAAAAATTGGCTTGCCACACACCAAAAACTAAAACTAGATACATGTCTTTCACCATGTACTAAACTAAAATCGAAGTGGGTCAGAGATCTAAATATTAAAACAAACACTAAATCTACTGGAGAATATAATAGGAAGAACTCTCGAAGACATAAGTGTAGGGAAAAAATTTATGAAGAGAACCCAGACTACAAGGGAAATAATACAAAGAATCAGTACTTGGGACCACATCCTACTAAATGCTTTTTGCACACCAAAAGAAATCACCAATAGAGCGGGGCAAAAACCCAGACAGGGAAAAAATTTCTGCTAGCTATTCCTCAGATGAAGGTCTAACATCTAGAATATATAAAGAACTAAAAAAAAAAAAATCAAACCCCCCAAATTTAAAGGCCCAATCCAAAAATGGGCATCTGAAATGAATAAACATTTCTCAGATGAAGAATAAAAATGGCAAATAAATACATGAAAAGTGTTCAACATCATTGGTCATTCGAGAGATGCAGATCAAAACAACACCAAGATTCCATCTCATTCCAGAAAGAACAGCTATTATCAAGAAATCAACCATCAACGAGTGCTAGTGGCACTGCGGGGAAAAAGGAACCCTCCTCCACTGTTGGTAGGAATGCAGACTGGTCCAACCACTGTGGAAATCAGTGTGAAGCTTCCTCAGAAAACTACAACTAGAAGTTCCATGTGACCTAGCTATTCCTCTGCTTGGTATTGTCCCAGAAGAATTAAAAACATTATACCACAGCAATATATGCACAACCATGATCATAGCAACAACAATTTGTAATAGCTAAGTCTTGGAAACAACCCAAATGCCTAACAACTAATGAATGGCTAAAGAAGATGCGATTTTCCCATACAATGGAGTACTACTCTGCCATAAAAAAGGATAAACTAGAGACATTTGTAGGAAAATGGATGTACCTTGAGAACATACTCTTAAGTGAAATAAATCAGACACTCATGAGTATACAACAAATTGTTTCTCGGATATGAGAAACCACAAGTGTAAAGGACAAAGAGGTATAATAGATATTATGTAAAAGAAAGATAATATTCAAAAAAGAGGAGAACTAGAAAGGGAGAAGGGGGAAAAGAAGGAAAGGAAAAAGAAAAGAAAGGGGAAAGGGAAAAAAATGGAAAAATGTAAATAAACCTGCTGTAAATAGGGAAGGGTGGGGGAACTGAAGGGAGGGCTGGGAAAGGGGGAAACCAAGAGACATCGTGTACAAGTACAAAATAACCATGGTGAATGTGATCATTATGTATACAATGTACCAATACATGTTCTTGGTTAAAAAAAAAAAAAGACTCGGGAAAATGGAGTCTCTGCAATGAAAATAATGAGAGAGTGATTACTCTGGGGAGGTGTCGAGAGAGGGCCTCACTATGTATTCTAGGCTGGCTGCGAACTCATAATGTAGCCCAGGATGGCCTCAAACTCATGATCCTTCTGCCTCAGCCTTTGGAGTGCTGGGATTACTGGCATGCACCACTGTGCCCAGGTAGGTGATTCATTTTGACCTGGAGAAGGTGAAATGTTTGAGGGAGTGTGAAGAATTAGGGAAAGTTCCATGGAGGAAGTTGCACTGCAGATGAACCTTAAAAAGATGACTAGAACTTTACCACCCCCCTTTGCCTGTGTAATCTCATTCACTCTTCCAGTCCCATCCTGTTCCTTTGTGAAGTGTATAGCACCCCACAGAGGAGGCGAAAGACAGCCAGCCGCCTGTTGTGTCTGGATGAGCTGACAAGAAAGCCCGCCCCATGGACACAAAAGTTTGCTGTGCCCAACAATGGCGCCATGCCCTTTGCTCCAAAGTCGGAACAATTCACCCCATCTATCTTCCTTGCTTCCTGTAACGCATGGAAATTCTGCCCTTTGAAACTTGATGAAAGCACCAACCTGTCAATCAGAAGAGGGAAGATCGTAATTAATGATAATAGCCTGGTTTTAATTATAGCTATTTAGCAAGTTAGCAGAACAATACCAGTAACACAGCTCGACACTGAACGAGTCGGGAGCAGCCTGCTGTTTCCCACAGTGTTCACAGTGTGCCCCTGGGACTTTGCAAGGCTCAGCTCCTGGGAACTTGAAGGGCAGTAAGTGAGAGCTAAGCAGCCTGCATTTTCCCTTCCTTAGCGAGAGCTTTCTTCCTTTCTCTGCTGCAAACCAGTTGCAGGTATGTCTGCCATGCCTCAGTGACTGCAAAGTCAGTGATGGACCTCCATTCTGTTGGGATGGAGGCATGAGCCAGGTATGCCTAGCACACTGAGGCCTTTGAACTGAGCTGTCCTTCATGGCTCATCTTTCTGTCCTGATCAGACCTACAGTGCTACAAAGCTAGCTCTGGAAAGGACCTTAGAGATCCTCTAGCCTGGAGACTTTCAAACTTTTAAAGGTCAGATGAGTTGCTCTAATTAAAGGGGAGGGGTGAGAGAATGGCCACAAAACCCTGCTCCCCAAACTCCTTCTTGCTCATGGCTGTATCCCTATGGTTGCCCCATAGAGCCTGTAGGATACCTTGAAGAGGAAATCCATCCACCTCATTCTAAAAACTGGGGCACATAGAGGAAATGTAGATTTCCCACACTCAAGCAATTTGATAATGTGAGAATTAAATCATAGATTTCCTCCCTCCTAGGCATAGCTCTGATAGTAAGCCCACTTAAGCTATTCTTTCAGCACTAAAAATCCAAATCTATCCATAGATCCCCGGAGACCTATAAAGTAGGAGCCTAGATAGGTCTTGGGGTGGGGGAGAACCACAAAGTCAAAGTCCTTTAGGGCTTTCTTCCACAAGTGGAGGGTCCATTGCTCTCCTCTGGTTTTCAGCAGAACCTGTCACCCCCAGTATTTAAGATCCACCACCTGAGGTTACTCAGCAGGTCAGTGGAGGGCTTTGCAAACCCTAGAATCCCACTTCCTTCCCAAGTCAGATCATTGCCGCCCTCGTGCCCATTAGCCTTCCACCTGGTGCCTCCTACCTCGCAGCTAGTTGGGAAATGACCACAGACCTGTCAAGATAGAATCTGGCAGGCTGCAAAAGTACAGAGCTGGATGCAGAGGAGTAGTTCCTTCCATGGTCAAGGGATGTTCTCTAAGAGACGACAGAGTGGCCTTGTCATGCATGGGGGCAGCATCTCTCCAAGGACAGGTCGGCAGGAAAGACAGCCTTTCCCAATCGCTTTTCTGACAGAACAGCAGCCTTTAACAGCACAGAGGACATCTTCAGGATGGAGCTCTTAGATCTTCTTTAAGCCTCCGTGGGACATTGGCAGTTGGAGAAAACCATCTCAGGTGACATGCAAAAAGTCGGATTAGAAGCAAATGACGACGAAGTAATAATTGAGACATTTCTTCCCTTTGGCAGTTTAGGTCCGTGAAATCTCATCCCTATTGTTACCAGATTTACAAGGAATTTTCTGATTGCTTCTTAATGCAGGGAAGAGAAAGTTTTCCTTAAAAGAAAAACTTCAGCCTGGCACTCTTCTTTCCTTTTTGACTCCTCTTTTGACTCATTTGTTTCAAGGAAGGATAACTCTGTGCTTTTAGGAGTAAAGGGATAGAATGAGCCAGCCCATCCTTTAAGTCAAGCTGAGTGAACCATTGTCTCGGAGGTAAGTCCTTGAGACCTGTGCTTTCCCTGTTGTCAGTCCCTCCAGGACATAAGTGGAATTACTGGATTGGTTTGGGAGGGAGAGGGCATTAGACCAAGGAGCTGGAGCAGAAAAGCTTAGAACGCATTGCCAGTTCACATATAGTCTTAGGTAGTCACAGGTGAGACAAGGATCTTACACCCAGAGGCAAATCACTCTCATCACTGAGCTCACTGGTTCCTTGTTTTCATTGCGATGCCTTCAGTGGAGGAAGCAGTGTGTCACTGCATGCTCAGGTGCACACTCTTTACCACATTCGTGTCCAGTGCCTTGAGAAGCACTGGTCTAACATGAGCGTATTTCTCTTATGGTTGGAAGTTTTCCAAGCCAGATTTTCTGAGCACACAGGAGAACTGACTGGAGGAGGGATTCTTGCACTCTGGGTCAGGTCTGTGTGTCCTGGTGCTGCTGTGCAAGCCCAGGTTGCAGATGGACAACAGCCAGACAAGGGAAAGTTTAGTGTCCTGGTTCATGAATTCAAAGGACCTTGTGGATCTGCAGTCAAAGGGTGCTGTATGGCAGCCACGGTGAACCTTTTAGAGCTTTCAGTGATAACCAAAGTCCCACGGTGGCCCTTGTGCCACAGGTGCCCCACCACCGCTGTACGGAATTGCCTTTCTTGGGGAAATCTGCCTTACTGCCTGGCTTCTACCCAATCAGGCCGCTATGTTTCTGCACAACTTGTTGTCCTAGCCTCTCGCCAAGCTTGGTCTACCAGCCTTGCCTTCTCAACTCTGGATTCCTGGGCAGTGTTGTCTCCTGAAGCCACTTTTCCTCTTAGCCCCATACCCCACACACCTGCCAAAGGTAATTCTCCCTAACGTCCCCAATCCAATTTTATGCTACACCCACTACCATTGCATTGGCTGAGGTTCTATGCTTTGAATTCTCCATGAAAAGATAGTTCCTTCATCATGGTGATTAGCAACTCATTCATTCTCAAGAGGAGACTGGAAATTTCTAAGCCTCAGTAGATCCACTGGAAACATCCAATTATCCAAATAATGTTCTATTCAGCTTGTCTCCCAAGCTGGGACAGACAGGCTAATGGCTTCTACATGTGGCAGTGAACAAACCCGCCTTCTCCCCTCTGGGTGTAGAAAGGAGTCCAGCTTTCCGTTGCTAGCATCCAGACCTTAGCTGGGTAAAGTTGTATTAGGAAGTCTCCCAGCAAGTTGGTTCAGCATATTTGTCCAGGAATGATGGTCAAAGAACAAAATTGAGGTGCAGGATTAAACCTGGAGCTCACAGTTTATCAGCTGTTGAAGCTCAGATGGGCCATGTGACCACCGAGCCTCAGTTTCTCAAGTGCAAAATGCAGAAACTTGCAGGAATTGTGAGGTTTAGTGGATACAATGAACAGTGTACTTAACACAAATCTTGGCTTTTAATAGTTTCTGTTATTTTCATTCTGCCTCCTGGAGACCTAATTTCCTGAAACCCCAAAACCTTCTTTGTTTTTCTTTTTCCCTCTCTAGCTTTTGTGTCTCCTCTTCTTTCTCAGTGTATAAAAGCTGCAGCTCCATACTTTTATTCTTGGAGACAATCATGTCCTTTTACAAATGGTAAACAGGTGGTTTCTTAGTAAACAGAAAGCTGTGTGTTTGATTTATCCTGCCATCCAACAAAATGAAAGAGACAGTCTTCTATTCTGTACAACAACAGAAAAGGCATTTTTACCAAACGGTGTCCTACTCAGCTTACCCTCCAAGTGAAGGTAGAAGGATAATGTCTTTACAGATTGTGGTGACAGGAGGGGCCACCACCCCCTGATCTGGTGGTCATGTCTCCTCCGGGTCTGGGAAGAAGGCCAGAACCTCACTCTTGGCAGAGGAAAGAGGGGCTTTTTTGACCGCTTCACTGAGAGCCGTGTGGCTGACAGTCATTCTGGGGGGTAACGGTGGCCTCCCGTATCGTCCCCTGAAAGCCAGGGGGCAACCTAGGGAATAGGTCTCCTGCCCTGAAGGTCTGACTCCTAAACTACAGACAGGAAGAGCAAAGCCAATGTGTTGGAGGAGGCTGGACTCAGGGATTCTGTGCTGGAGTTTGCTACCACATTCTGTGAAACTGTGAACAAAGTAAATAGTTGGTGGAATAAGGCCTCATGAATTCATTCCATAAACAATGGACTGACATACCCACTGAATGAATTAATGAATGATCAAATGAACAATTATTTATTTAATAGCTACTGTGTGCCAGACACAGTCTAAGCAATAGCAATGCAACAGTGAACAAAACAGAAAAAACCTCCTGCTGTCGTGGTGTTTATATTCTACAGAGTGCAGACCATGAGCCAAGAAACACACAGCACGCCAGGTGGTGTTATGGCTGCCGGGGAAAATGAAACCTGCAAGGGGACAGAGAGTGACGGGGCAGTGCCCATTTACACGGGATGGGAAGGGGTCTGATGAGCTGGCGTTGCAGCAGGGATGGGAATCATGTGTGCGATAGAGGCGTGAGGGCATCTGGAGGAGCAGAACTCCAGGCAGAGGCAACAGCAAATACAAAGAGCCTGGAGTGAGAGTGCATGTTGGTCCATGTTGACTACCAATGTTAGCTTGCAGATGGGAAAAACAAGTTACATGTTTATTTCCGAGTTGTAAACGGACCCCAAAGGGATCAAAAAGGATGCTGGTCCTAGAGCAAATTATTTCACTGAACCTCCAGTTATTCATTTATGAAAGCAATATGCTGGATCGGGTTAGCTGTAAACTCCTAGCTTGGAGAGTCTGTTTTTTTTTTTACCGTGAGTACTAGGAAATTATTATTGCAGGGAGAGGCCAAGACCAAGGAAGCTAAGATGGAAGCATGAACAGGAAAGAAACTGGATACGAGACACAGCCTATCAGCTAGTGCAAGGCAGAACTGGAGCCGTGTCGCAGCACTGAGCTGAGTCTGTTACCACCGAGCCACTTCATTATACTTATTGTCACTCTCGCCATCCTCACCGTCATCACCACCAATAACTTTCAACTGAAATCTATCGTGTGCCAAACATTGTACTAAAGCATCTTCTTTATTATTTCCTTTAATCCTGACATGATGTTGTGGAGTTGAGACTATTATTACCCTCATTTCACAGACAAGAAAACTGAGAATTAGGAAGCTGAACTAATTTCTCAAGGCCTTCTAGGTAAAGGCAGGGTAGAGAGAAGAGCGTAATCGTCACAAACACATGTCACCAGGTGATGCAGAAGTCCAGGACAAGGAGAATATCGTGAGCGGGTAGAGCAGAGTGGAGCAGGCGGTGGTGGGAAGGGCCAGGGCAGCACTAGAAAGCACTTTATTTCAAGTCTGAGGCTTTCATTGGCTCCTTCTGAGAAGCCTGCCAGAGCTGGGTCTTGCTGGCGTGAAGGGTGAAAATTGAGGATCCCAGGAGAAGGGCAGCTCCTGGCAACCACCTCCTGGTGAAAAAGAATGAAGACTCGCCCTTGCAATTGCTGTGTTGGACATAGAACTGCCTGAGACAGGCCAGGAGCTAAGACTGTGAGATGTCAATAACCAGCCTGGCTGCCAGTGGGGAGGGAAGCACATTAGATCTTTGGGGCACTTCAGTCTAAGGTCTTGTAAGCCTGCAGGTTGGAAAGCCCGCACTAAATGGAGGCTGAGAGGGCAAGAGAGCTACAGTGTGTAGTCAAGCCACATTCAAGCTGTGTGACTGCACTTTGTGGCCTCCTCACAAGCCTCAGTCTACCTGGCCTCCCAAGTGAGGCCAGCCTCGCTTCTTCTGTCTCTCCCTAATATGCTTTCATTCTTTTCTTCCTCTGTCTCCTCCACTTCATTCTATCCCTGCTTGGCTTGGCTCTGCCTTCTCACTGGCCTGGATATGGCAACAGTTTCTTCCTGCTTTCATTGCCTCGAGGTCTACCCCATTTCACCAATTCTCTACCCAGAGAAGGATGAGTGTAATAAAATGCAAACCTGAAAACCAAGACCTCTTGATGGGGCTGCTGAAGTGTCCTGACCACAGTCAGGACCAGGGACAGAAAGAAGATGAGGCACGACTCAGTCAGAGGCTCACAGCACAGCAGTTACCTGCCCCCATTGTGAGTGAGCCAAGGGGGAGGGGGATCCAGAAACAGCGCACCTGCCTTCCATTCCTTAGAAAGCAGGCTTGACAGAAAGAATATCCGAGATTTGTGGGCGTATTAACATCACTACATCTGCTTTTCTAACTGTGGAATCTGATCAAGTGGGTAACTCTGGATGCTCGGCTGATGCTTATCTCTAGTTCTTGAAATATCACTTTAAACATTGTAGGGAAGGTCCTCAATCTATCTTCGTTCATTTAGGAGGTGAGGCAAGAATGGGTGGACAGAAGGCTGGAAGACTGGTCAGATATTACAAAATACATGAGCCATGACCAAGAGATTTTGATTCAGCTGATCTGAGGTGAGATTTGAGCATGGATATGATTTTTTAAAGAAGTTTGCGTGTGCCTCTTTCCTACTAGTGCTGGGGATCATCCAGGACCTAATACATCTGAACAAGCTGAGCTATACACTCAACCCCTGTGCTTTTTTAAAAAAATTTTTTCATTGTGGTAAAATATACATAATAAAATTTAGGATTTTAACTAATTTTGAGTGTATAATTAAGTGACATTAAGAACATCTGCAGAGTTGTGACATGATCACCACCCTCCATTTCTACAACTTTTTCAACCCCCCCAAAAAAGAAACTGCACCCATTCTCCTCATTGCCCCTCCCCTCGACTCTTGGTGTTCTCTAGTCTATTTTCTTTCTCTGAATTTGGCTGTCCTCGGTACCGCATACAAGTGGAATCGTATTTGGCTTTCTGTATCTGGCCTATTTCACTTAGCATGCTTTCAAAGTTCACCCATGCTGTAGAAATATCACAATCTTATTCTTTTTGAAGACTGATTATTCCATTGCACGTATACAACACATCTTTCTTACCCATTCACCTGCTAATGGACATGTGGTTGGTTTCCACCTTTTGTCTTTTGCAAATAATTCTGCTATGAACATTGGCGTATAAGTATCTGTTTGATCACTGCTTTAAATTCTCTCGGGTATATACCTAGGAGTGGAATTGCTGGTTTGCATAGAATTCAATGTTTAACTTTTTGACTCCCAAATGCAGATATGTTTTTGAGATATCCATGGATGATTGTCTTGTGTAGTCAGGCTGAGAAGGACTGACATTACACAAGGGCTGCTAAAGAGGCTCCCTGATTAGGGAAATGAGAGAGCCAGGAAGGAGTAAAGGCAGATCTTGGTGGTTCGGTGTAAGGCAAACTCTCCTCCAATGTCATCTACAAAGACTCCACTGATATGGGAATTAACTACGTCTAAATTCAAAATCCACTCTTGGCTGCCTTCATGGCTTTCACTAGGATTTCCTGAAAATGATTTCTTATGTGTATTTCAGTCTTTCCATGTGAAAATCTGTATCATGCCTGCTCCCCTTCTTTCTTCCTGGCATGTTGAGAAATGACATTGGTAATGTGGAGACAAAAGTCCCTGAGAAGTGTTTGAGCAACACCAACAGCATTTCCTCTAGACACATAGTGTGTGGGATGGCCCTGTCCACTGCCTTAGGCAAGGGCTCCAGCAGTGTCCCTTACTTAAAACATCTGATGTCTCACACTGGTTTCTGAGTTCCGCTCAAGAGGGAAGAAGATGTCTAATCTGATGAATCTAATATTTCACCGAGTCCCTTTGGGTTCAGCTTGTCATTGCAAGGTTTATTTCAAGTGTGTCAGCCTTTTTCACACCAACAGAGCATTTTTTATACTGGCCTTAAATTGACAGTCATCAAGCGTAGCTTGGCCCTGGGTGGTGGGGATGAGTGGGGATTGGTAAGGACGTCACAGAGAAGGAAATAATCTTACAGTTGTTCGAAGCTGTGACGGGAATCGTACCAAGTGCTTCTGGATGCACAAATCCCTGGGCAGCGGGACATACCTTCTTTGCCTTGGTAGATTTGGCCAATAGTTGATGGATGCCTTGACAGTGGAATGATTTTTGCTTAGAGTTAGGGAAGTCATTACAGGAGTGGACTTTGATGGAACCAGTATTTCTTCCATTTCCAAATATGCATCCTGCTGAAAGAAAGTATTCCCAGAGCAAATCAGGTTTCCATGATGTACAGAGAACTTGCTTTATTATCCAGGGGCTTTGCTTTGTTGGGGACATTAGCAGGACCTGAAGGACTTTGAGGCCCAGAGTGGAGATGCTTGTCAGGTGACTCTCTCCACTCTCCTGGGTGGTGAGGAAACATATGGTGGATGTTGTGATTGTTCTGGTGGCATTTCCGTATTGTAGGATCCTAGAAGGGGAATTCCAGCTCCTTTGCCCCTGCCTTGCCAAGGAAGAGACCGCTGTAGGGCATCTGCTTCTTTCTCTGGCTTCCTTCTAGACTCTGCTTTGGCCCCTGATGCTCAATTCTCTTCCTAGAACTTGGCTTTATGCAATTTCTGGATTCTGTCTCCGGGCAGATTTCTAGCATCACGGTTTGCTCCATTCATTTTTGTTGCCCCTAGACCTCATGTCTCTGACCTGGGACAAATCCTTGAGCAGAGTCCTTACTCCTGTCTCCCTCTCACTACCATTAGGTTTCCCATTCCTAGAGTTCGTACCTGCCAAATGCCAGATTCCGGTCCCTCCTCAGCTTCTGTCGCTCCCTTGGCTGTGCTGACCTGGCTTTGGAAGCTCTCTGGATCCTGGAGCACATCTTCTCTCCAGTCTCTCCCTCCCTCCACACCCAACAAATGTCATCTTGGCTCTGAATGTGATCTTGGGAGTGTTATGGAGAGTAGGCGGCTGAAATCAAGCCATTGGCGTCTGGACTATTTATCATTAATCACAACAAATGATACTTAGATGTCCTGCCTGTTTGAAATGGGAGCTCATAGTAATGAACTGTCACTTTTATGAGACATCAGAGTCAGTGGCCAGAACTACCACCCAAGGTAGACATCATCAGTGTCCCTGATTCCTGAAGGGAGTGTGGATTGGGATGAGGCACAGCAAACTGAGGAGATCACACAGTCTAAACTACTTCCAAAGAAGCCATTGGGAAGTCTCCAGAGGTCCTCTAAAGAGATCCTGTGTGTCTTTTAGACTACTTACTGCAAACTGCAAGTAGGAGAGCTGCCTTCGAACAAATCTATAACAGAAATGAAAAAGAAATGTAAAGAAATATAGAGGTATAACAAACCTTATGGTTTGTCCAGTTTGTCTGGAGAAACAGACAAACACTGATTATCCAGTTTGTCTACCTGTTTCATTTGCTTACCAGATGAGAAAATTGAGGGCTGGAAAGATTGCAGGGCATCCTAAATGTCACACCTTCCACTGGTCTGCTACATCCTTTCCCCAGCTCTGGTTTTAAATTCCTTGGACGTTCGAGATTCTCAGTTCTTCTGAATTAAGGACATACTAAAACCAGTTCGGTGGAGTCTGTATCATTGTTTAAAGATCTTGAATCTCTTCTAGAAACATCTGGTGCTTCATCAAGAAGAGAGTGGTTGGTGGATTTGAGGTTTCCTGAAGTTTGTCTCTTGTCAGGGTTTTTAGCATGCCATGAGATCATTATCGTACCTGACGCAGGGATAGAGGACATGGGCTGCATGCTTTCTCTGACCAAGACAGTGGAGTAGAAGATGCACCTCTCTACCAGATACAGGTGATTTCTTTCCAACACAGTGAAGTAGTTATTATCATTGCTCGTAACATGTGATTGCATCTTCAAAGGTAATGCCACACTCTAATCATAATTGGTCTATGATATACTGTGAGCAAGCTGTATGACAAGGTGTGGGACAAGTCACTTTTCCTCTCTGGACTAAAAACTAGATGAGTTGCTGACATCTCAGGTGTTTGGGGGGCATTCTTCCGTGAGCCATTTGACGCTGGTCAAGCAGTCACTGTAGTGTCTAAAACCTCCTTTTAAGCACATCTTCAGTCCCTACATGTTTTACAGGCTTTTTATACTCAGGAATATAATTGGAGCCATCGGTTGAGTGGTGATTCTAGAATTGGAGGTTTTATTGCTCTTATATACCTAACCTCACCTGATTTTCCCCCTTTCACATATTGCTTGTGCCCAGTGGGTTTAAGCTCTCTCATGTTGATGACCAGCCTTAAATGCCCATCTGTGGGTGACCGGCTGGGCAAGAGTAGGAAGAGCAAGATAGGGAATATCGTTGCTGATTGCATTCGGCCTAAGACATTCTGCCTGGTGGTAGTCAAGGGGTCGGTGCAGGATGGTTACATGGGTATGTTATTACCTGTAAATATCTCAGGGGATGTTGGATTAGCTTAGACACACACTTCCAGTAGGTCAAAAGATGCCGTCCCTGGGAGTTGGCTGTAGGGTTGATCTCACTGAGGATCTCTGCAGTCAAGCTTCCTAAATCTTAACACCTGGTTTCTATTAATTTTCCTAAAGCCAATGGGGTCTGTACTGAGGTTTATGTGTTCTGAAAAGTCAGATCTCTCTGTTCCACAAGGAACTGAAAAAGGAATGTTAAACATACCCATAAACAAACTGAAAGCTGATCTATAAAATAGTCCTGGACCCTTCGTCCCTTGTTCACCTTCCTGCAAGGCAGTAAGCTGAGGATCAGACATGAGAGTCCTGCATAACCTCGTGGTTCCTGTGAGGGATGCTCTTCATCCGAGACCTAGTCTTACCTTCTCCTCCAGGGATGTGGGGACCCGAATCGTGGCCAGCCTTGCTATGACCCTTTTTTTAATTTCCTCGAAAAGCCCAGAAATGTATAGATAAGGAAATTCACCAGTAATCCATAAAGATAACCAGCATCTTTAGTTTGAGGGACATCTTCTTAGACATTTTCCTTTGTAGAAACACACATCTATTTGCATAATTTTATTTATTTAAAATTTGATTACATTTTCCACATCATTAAAAACTTTTTGTAAACATGATTTTAATAGATACATAATATTTTCTAAAATAGCTATATCGTGATTTGTTCAACTGTTCCTTTAATGGTAGAAATTTATCCTAAATTGTTTTCAAGTTTTTTCTTTTGTTTCACTTGTAATTATGCATGCCACCACTTACCTCACTAAAGGTTATCTAAATGTATACTTCTAACAGCAAAGTAAGAGTCTATTCCATTCACAATGACCCATTATTATCATTGTGCTAATATTGTACATGGAGATCATTATTACCTCATTATTATTTTAATTTGAAACTTTGATAACTCATCAGGCTGGATATTTACATTTGAATTTTCTCATTTAGAATTTTTCTGTTTGCCTCCTTTGTCCATTAATCAATTGGGATCTTAGTGTTTTTGTTTTGTATTTTTTTTTTTTTTGGTATTTGTTCTTTGCTTGTAGTCTTTGCCGCAGATATTATTCCTAGTCCATTGTTTTCTAATATTGCTTATAATTTTGTGGCATGCAATACAATCTACTGATATTTTCCTTTGCAGCTCCTTTACTTCTAAAATTGGAAAGCCTTTCCCTGCAAGAAATAAAATATGTCTTTATCCATATTTTTTCTTTTTTATTATTTGACTTTTCACATTAAGTTCTTTGATTTATATTGAGTTTATTCAAGTGTAGACTCTAAATTGATTTGCCTCTAAATATTTAACCGTTTGTTCCAGTATCAATTTCTAAGTACATCTTCCCTTCCTTACTGATTTGTGATATTTCTTCAACTTTTTTTTTTTTTTTGAAGTTTGCTTCTGGGCTAGCTGTTCTTTTTTTTGCTAATCTCTGTAGAAAGTAATATTGAGATTGTTGAGTAGTTTTTAGGTTAAGGAGCATAAAAATACATTGATCTTACCTAACTCCTTCTCCTCCCTGTGCCATAGAGGGGCAACTTACAACCCTGAAGGGATAAAGATCCAGATGCCCAGGGAAGATATAGACATACGAGGCACATGTGAATCAAGGTTATATTTTTATTATTGGCTGGAGTAGGGCTCTCTATCTCTCTGATTACCTCTTGTTATATGACTGTATAACAAACCACTTGAACTTTGAGTCATAAAACACCCATTTTATACGTCTTATGGATTATATGGCTTAGAAGTTTGGAAAGAACATAGCAAGGATGCTTGCTTCTGCTCCGTGATGTCTCAAACTTCAGCTGGGAAGACTCAAAGGCTGAAAGTAAGTTCGCAATGGGGGTGGGACTCCTCTGAAAGTCAGTTCACGCTCCTGTCTATTGGTTGGTTATAACTGTCTGCTGGGGTCATCAGCCAGAATACCTGTCTGGAGTTCCTACATGTGGCGAGCTGGGCTTCCTCACAATGTGGCAGCTGGATTTCAAGAATGAGTGTCCCAAGAGAACCAGGCAGAAGAAGCTTTACTACTATGGTTAGCCTCAGCAGTTATGTAGTATTATTTCTATCATCTTTTCAGCCTGTCTAGATTCAAGGTGAGGGACTATTGACCTCACCTCTTAATGGAAAGTGTTAAAGTCACATCATAAGGATAACGTGTGGGACAGAAGATACTGTTGTGGCCATTTTTGAATGAAGGTACGAGTTGTCAGACTAGGGCACTTTGACAAGCTAGGCTGGAGCATGAAGTTTACACTGTTTGTCCTGCTTGACATTTTCTTCCCTTAGATATCCACGTGGCTCATTGCCTCAGTAACTTAGATCTTTGCTCAAAGCCACCATCTCGGTAAGGTCTCTCCTGACCACTATTTAAATTTGATCTCAGCCATACTCTGGAACTCTATATTATTCACCCTTGATTCATTTTTCTTTAATAGCACTTATCTTCTAACATTTAATATAATTGTGTTACTTATAATACATTTTTTTTCTTTATAAAAATCTCCACAAGGGGAGAGTTTTTGTCCATTATACTCTTAGGTATCTCCCAAGTGCCTTGAATAGTGATCAGTGCAGCCCAGGCCTAGCCCATCCATATGTGTATATATGTAGAAGATGCTACCTGTCCTCCTGGCCCTCGCCAGGGGCCCTGCATACACATGGCATGCACACAAACACTGAACTCAGACATGGCCCCAGAACTCCTGCTTCAATTGGGCCTTACACAAACATTTCTGTGCCTGCTGGAGAGGTGCAGGTCTGAGGGGCGCAGCTCCAGGCCTGCAGGATTGAGGGTGCAGCCAGACAAGGGGCTGCCCCTGAATTCAGGCACACAACTACCACAAGGTTATATGCCCATGCATGCTGTGTGTGTCCATCTCACACACACCCCCTCCGGGGTCATGCAGACCCACCACCACCACCACATGTGTCTCGTGCTGTACATCCAGAGGCCGCTCTCGTCTCTCACGCCCAGTCGGTACACATCTGCCTCTCGCACGCTGCCCTCTTCCACCCACCCAGGGACACCAGATAGCTCTTCCCTGATCCTGCCGCCCGTACCCAGCCTGGAGGTATCTTGCCTAGCTGGGTGTGTAAATAGGCAATCAGAGACCTGGGCAAGTGTGTGTGTGCCATAGTGTGCCCATTCCGGGGTCTGCTGGTGGCCTTGTCTGGGCCTGTCATGTGAAACTTGTATCCTGATTCTGTCTTAAATGCTTTCGTGCACTTACACTTGGCTTTATGTATACAACCCTGCCCAGCCACTAGGGCACATAGAAATTTTAGCTGATGTGAATGTAAATAAATTATATATAATATATATACATTGCTAAAATAAAGTATTGCTCTATATTGCTAAATATATTATATAGTATATATATAGAGAGAGAGAGCTAAAAAAAAGGTGCTCAAAATTATTAAATGACACTATGGATGAAGGGCAGCATCATTTATTCCCTTTTTTCTCCTGGCTACCTCCCTTCTTGGGGCTCCTTCAGAAGCCAAAATGGACAATGAGCCCATCTACTCTCTTTCTTTTCCCTTTTCCTGCCTCCGCACCTTCCTGCTCCAACTCTGTAGGTTTTTTGTTCACTATGGCCTGTTTAACGGCCAGTGCTCACTCTGCTCCAGCCAAAGCGGCCAAAGCTCACTCTCTCCAGGCTCCAAGGCCTCCAGGAAACACGCACCTGCTCCAGCTGCCTAGTTCTCTACCTGACTCTCTAGGGCCAGGTTTTCCGTGTCTTTCGCCTCTTTTCAGAAGTGAGGCCACCAGTCTCTGGGCAGCTGCCCACGCTCCTAGTCCTCACCACCTGTGGCTTCTCATCTCATTCCCCATGCTGCTCCCTCAAGGAAGGAAGGAGACTTGATCCTTAGAAGAGCCCTGGGGGATGAAAATCAAGTATGGGGCTCCTGTCTGCAGATGAGAAAACTGAAGAGACGTGTAGTGAAAAAGCACGTCCTAGGTTATAAAGAACAGCTAGAAGTGAGAGGCCCTGTCCTGGAATCCATCAGTCCCCATCTGTGTGCCTCAGTTCCCTTCTGATATGGTGGCTATGTTACTTTGTGGCTTTGAGCCACTTCCCAGACTCTTCATGTTTCAGTTTCTTCGGAAGGGAATTATTTTTAAAAATCCCAAATGACAAGACGATTGTAAGCTTTCAAGTTGTCAGGGACAAACAACCTTGTTGGAATTCATGAGTCAGTTGAGTAGCATAAATGTAGCCTCAAAATGGTTGAATATCTCTTTGGGACAAGTGAACCTTGTAATTTGATCAAATTACCTTCCAGAAATACCATTTTGACTATTTTTAATACAGAAGTTACATACTGTGCAAATGACTATTTTGGTTATGGCTTTTCTACTCCAGCTACCTTTGCTCTGGAGAACATTTTGTGACTCTTTTAATTTTTTTAAAGGGCTAAATTTCCTCCGAGGGACATGAAGACAGAGAAAATAACTTTATTTTGCGTTCTTTGGTATGCTCATTTGAACTCTGGGCTTCAATAAAGTGGGGATTATTTTCTAGAAGATTCCCCTTAAACCGGCATTCTACTGTTGTGTAGTGGCGTATCTGGCAGAATGGAGAGTGGGCTGGAGGCTTTCTCTATGTAAATCTATTAATCCTCCCACCATTCCGGAAGCTGCCATCTAGTGCCAGCCAGATAATGAATTTTACCCCTCAAACATTGAACCAGTGTATACATATCAGGCAAAAGGTACAAACAGCCTTGTTTATAAGTGCCAAAAAGGACTAGGTAGGCAGAGATTGGACAAGTGCCCTGGAGTTCTGTTGCACCACAGATTAGATTAGTGGAGAGCTCCGAGGAGTCTTACTCTTTGTCTTGCTTGCCTTGCCCATGTGAGTAATGCAAGTTTTGGCGTTTCCAAAGGGTGAATTGGACTCCACCTGGCTCATTTTCAATAGGCCTTTAAGGCTTTTCTCTTCCAATCCCTTCTCTGTTTCAGTATCTCTCAGCCCCTTTAATCAGGCAGTTCTTTTCATCTTCTAACTATAATTCCTCCTCATGTAGTTTCTCTTTACTGTAGTTACTGCCAGTTGCTGGTAAATCTGCATATCATAGCGATCAGCCTGGGGCCCAGGGATATAGCACAGAAGTTTAGCCTGTAAATAGAGCTGAAATTTAAGCTCCTTATTACCATAGAAATTAAAAACTCTTCCACTCACATGTAGGTTTGGTCCTCAGACAGGGTCGGCTAAACCCACCGTCTCCTAGTGGGCCGAATTGGCACCAGTTCCCTGAGGCATCAGACGCTGCCAGCTCTCAGTGCCTGAGGCCCGCAGTGTATTATGTGCTATACTTTCCAGTGCTGCTCTGCAGGCATGGATGGGCTCCCGGCCCTTCTTTTCTCTCCAGTTACCAGAGTCAGTAGGAGTGAATTTGGTTTCTGAATCTTTGCTGGAGATGAGACGTGAGGCGGAGGAGGAAGAGTCCCTCTCCTGAGGGGCCAAATGGCCTCATTCCACTTCCTGAGAGGCCAGAGGAATCTCCTCTGGCTGCTTGAGGTCTTTCTGCAGTTGTCTCCTGCTTTCCTCCATGGCTGTGCCTTTCTTGTCCTGTAGTGAAGAAGGATGCTGATGTGCTATGATTCTAGAGACAGTGGAAACAACTGTTGGTTCAGTTTAGGAAAAAAAAAAATAGTCAACTTCCTGCCAAACACAGGGTTAGATGGCAAAGATACAGTACTGATTAGACTGAACACAATGCTAGCCCCTGAGATCCTCGGGCTGCAGCGAAAAGACCCAGAGATCTGGCTTCACGTTCTGACTCCTGTTTTACTGGTGCCAGGCAGAATGTTAGGCCATTCTAAGTAAATTTATCTTTTCAACCTGCTCCTTGTTTATACTAGACAGATTTTCTGTCAACCCAGCTCTTCCTCGATTAGAGTCTCAATCCCTATACACAGGTGACTATAGTTGAGTGACCAAAGGATAGATGTCTGAACAAAGAGGAGCCAACAATTCTTTACTCTTGAATTTGGGGACAGGAGTGAGTAGTGTCGAGAGAGAGAGAAAAAAACGTGGATCAGAGAGTGTCTGATTGTGCAGATTATTACATGTAACATATAAGACCAATGGATGGCAGAAGAAGACAATCCAAGTACGAGATATAAACAAAGGAGTCTGGAAATAAAAGAAGGTCTCCAGAGCTCCCCAGACCCAGGTTCCCATGTGATATAGATCCACAGATGTTTGCCTGTTCTGGGCTCTCTGAGACAGCTTGTATCCAAACAAAATCTTCCTTTCTGGGACAGAACTGGCATGAATGAGGTTTCTAGCCACTACTCTAACCAAAGTCCCGGTGATGCATTTCTTTTGCATAAAGTGAAGGAGTTGGTGTCAGAATTAAATGAGACCATGTGTCTAAAGAGTCTTTATAAATTATAAAGTTATTTAAAATTCAAGGTATGATAAGAATAACGATGACCACGGTGATGACAACAATAATGAGGGTAATAATATTATCACAGAACAATAGAAAATCCATCTAAATCTAAATGTGAGATGTGGAGAATTTTCCAGTAGAGGTCATGTGATGCTGGTATTACCTGGTGTCAGATGGAGGTACACCTGGATTTAAAGCTGGATCCAGTTGCTTTCAACATAATTTAGGAGCTGATCTAGAAGTCTGAGCTCAGTAAGTGTAGCATTTGGGTCCTTCTTAGAAGAGACCTATGAAATATGGCCCTGGTTCTGCCAGAAAAGATCTGTCTTCTTCCCAAGGAAAGCCCTGCTTCTCCTTCCTTCTCCTGGTAACCCTGGACCCTAACTCCAGCCTCAGTGCCTTGAACTGTCCCTCACCAGGTGCTCAGTGAGGCTGCGGATGCTAACTGGCAGTCCCCTGAGTACATGTTCCTGGTCACCTTGGGGCGGCAAGGTCACCTTGAGGCTGCACTGTTGGGAAGACTTCTTTGAACCTGACCCCTCCAGCCAATAGGTCTGCCGATTTAATCGTTGGCAGCAGATTCCTGCCTTGGGCTGACAGGGAAAAATTCACTGAACTCAGTCACATCGGGCCAGAGTGTGGCTGACAGGACTTGGCAGAAGTCTCTGATACCTTTGATGGATATCAGCCCTGCTTGATCACCAGTGTCCTTCAGGGGAGAGCCTGGAGGTGTTTGTCATCACAATGTGACTCACATATTGAATTGCTAGTTCTACACACATCTTTTCTGGGAAAAACACTGCCATTTCTCCAAAGATGGGGCATGTCCTTACAGGCTTCAGACTTCTCCCATTATTAGAGAACCTGGTGCTGGAGGCCATTTTGGGCATGGGGGGAGTGATCTTGTTCTAGTGATAGATTTAAGCTTTTTCTTTCCTTTGTATCATCTTTTGCCATCAGTTAAATGAAATTATATAGGTGGGGAATTATGATACAAATGCATTTGCTTACTCTTCCATCCATTCATTTGTTCAACAAATATTTATTGACATATTCCAGACACCATACTAAGATTTAGCAGTACAATGATTCCAAGACATGAGTCTTGGTATCATGTGTTCTAATGGGAGAAAGAGGCAAAAGAACCATGCAAGAAAGTAAAGAAAGTAGTAATATATTGAAATGAGTGCTGTGGAGGACACAAACCAGGGACAGAGGTAGGGAAAACAGGCTCTATTTAGTTAGAGAGGGCAGGGAGTACTGCTTGCCAAGACCCGAAAGAGGAGAAAGTGCTGGCCTTTTGAGAGAAAAGCATTCAGGCATTAGAGATGGTGTGAGCAAAGGCCTGAGAGAGAAAGAACTGAGTGTGCTCAAGACACGGAATATGGCCACTATGACTACAAGGTGAGGTGAGGGGACAAGTGGCATGTGTAGATATCCAGGGGGACAAGCATGGACTCTGGAGTCAGACAGATCTAGGTTTAAATCCCTGTTCTGCCTGTGTACTAGCTGGACGATCTTGGAGAAAGTACTTCATTTTCTTTGAATATGTACCCGGAAGTGAAATTGCTGGATCATATGGTAGATCCATTTTTAGTTTTTTGAGGAACTTCTATGCCATTTTCTATAATAGCTATATTAATTTACTTACAAATGCTTCGTACTTCTTTCTCTCTTTTTAAATAACAGTGTTAAATTTAATTGAGTTTGCCTAAGCTGCTTCCATACATGCTTTAAATTTGGCGTAAAGCTTTCACCATGTACGGTGAACTGTAGCCTAACTTAATGTATAAACAGACTGTAACCTACTTTTACAATAAGTGTCCAGATCTCAGCCAATCACAGCAGCCAAGCCAATCACAGCTATTATTCAGTCAACTAGGTAGCTGTTTTAGTTACTTGCTCATTGCTGGGGCAAAATACCGGACACCCACAACTCAAAAGAGGAAAGGTTTATTTTGGCTCACAATTTGTGGAGGTGTCAGTCCACAGTCACCTGGCTCCAAGGCAGGATGGCGTAGCAGAAGAGCATGGCAGAGACATAGCTCCTGGCATAATAGCAAGAAGCAGAAAGAGATCAAGGGAGGAGGGAAAGAGATACACCCTTCCAGCCCAAGCCTCAAGTGACCCACCTCCTCTGACCAGGACTTACCTCCCAACATCACATTTTAGTTATAAATTCATCAGTGGACAAGTGCGCTGATCAGTATCACACCCCCGTAATCCAATCATGTCCCCCACATCCCACCTACAAAGCGTATGAGGCCTCAGAGGCACATTTAAATATAAATCACAACATTGTCCGACTATTGAAACCAGGTTCAAATAAGGGAAATTAAATTTTACTCGATTTAGTTGTCTCCCAAGGCCACTTCCTTCCTCTCTATCAATGTTACCCAGCCACGTGGCAGCTCCAGAATCACTCTGAATCTATTCAGAGTGGAGGCCTACTCTATTCTGGAATTACTCCCCTTTCAGTTAAATTCCATTGAATTCAATGTGTCTAACATTTTCCGTTTAACCACAGCTGCCCAAACAGTTGAGACACGATATCTTGTTGTGGTTTTAACTTGTGTTTCCTTGAGATTATTGCAGTTGAGCATTTTCTCACCTGCATCTGCTGATCATTTGGCCCTCGTATGTGTTTTTTGAGAAATGCCTTTTCTGGTCCATTGCCCGCTTTTAAATTAGTTTTCTTCCCTGCTATTGAGTTGGTTGGGTTCTTTAGATATTTTGCATATTAACACCTTATCAAGCATATGGTTTGCAAGTATCTTCTGCCATTTCCTCCGTTCTCTCTCCGTCGCATTTGTGTTTATTATTTCGTCTGCTGTGCAGAAGCTTTTAGTATGATGCCATCTCATTTGTCTACTTTTGCTTTGGTGCCTCTGCTTTTGGGGTTATATCCAAAAACCTTTTCTTAGGCAAATGTCAAAAAGCTTTTTCCCTATGTTTTCCTCCAGTAGTTTTATAGTTTCGGGTCTTAGGTTTAAGTCTTTAATCAATTTTGAGTTTATTTTTTTTCTATGGGGTGAGACAGGGGTACAATTTAATTTTTCTGCTTCTGGATATCCAATTTCCCTGACACCATTTATTGATAAGACGGTCCCTTCCCTCATATGAAGTTCTTGGCACCTTTGTCAAAGATCAATTGATTAGAAATGTGAATGTGAATTTGTTTCTGGCCCCTTTTTCTGTTCCATTTGTCCATATGTCTCTTTTTCTTCCAAAACCACGCTGCTTTGATTGCTCTAGGTTTGTAGTAGATTTTGATACAGGTAGTGTGATATTTCCAGCTTTGTTCATTTGTTTAATATCGCTTTGACTATTCCAGGTCTTTTGTGTTTTATATGAATTTTAGAGCTGCTTTTCCTATTTCAGGAAAAATGTCTTTGAAATTTTGATACAGATTGCATTGAATCTGTGGATTGCTTTGAGTAGTATGGACATTCAATTATACTAATTCTCCCAATCCATGAATACAGGGCACATTTCCATTTCTTTGTGTCTTCTTTCATTTTTTCCATCAATGCATTACAGTTTTCAGTGTCAGATCTTTCACCTCTTTGATTAAATTCACCTAATTTTTATGCTATTGTAAATTAATTTCTTTTCTTGATTGATTTTTTTTGTAGTTCACTATTAGCGTATAAAAATGCTGTTGGTTTTTATGTATTGATTCTATCTCCTGAAATTTTATTGAATTGCTTTATTAGCCCTAGCAGGTTTGGGGCGGAGTCTGTAGGGGTGTCTACATGTAAAATGATGTTATATGCTGTGTCTATATAACTTCACCCTTTCCTATTTGGAAGCTGTTCATTTAGTTAGGTAGGTAGGTGGGTAGTTATTTGCTTTCTCTTCTTGCTTCAGCTAGGACTTTAGTACTATTTTGACCAGAAGTGGTTAGAGAGAACATCCTTGTCTTCTTCTTGCTCTTGAAGGAAAACCTTTCAAGTTTTCATCAATGAGTGTGACATTAGCGGTGGGCTGGACACATATGGCTTATATTGTGCTGTGGGATGTTCCTTCTATACCCAACTGGTTGAGCATTTTTATCATGAAACAGTGTGGAACTTTGCCAAATACTTTTACTGCATCTATTGAGATATCGTGTGGTTTTCGTCCTTCATTCTGTAACATGGGCTATTACATTGATTGATTTGTATATGATGATTCATCTTTGCATTCCAGGTATAAATCCCACTTGATCGTGGTGAATGATCCCCTGAATGTGCTGTTGAATTCAGTTTGCTAGTATTTTCTTGAGGATTTTACACTTACGTTCATCAGAGGTATTGACCTGTAAATTTCTTTTCTTGTAGTGTTCTTGTCAGGCTTTAGTATCAGGGCAATTGTGGCCTCATAAAATGAGTTCGAAATGAGTACTTCCTCTTCAGTTTTTTTTAGAAGAGGTTGATATTATCCTCTCTTTAAATATTTGGTAGAATCCAGCCAAGAAGCCATCCTGCCGTGGTCTCTTTGATTGGAGATTTTTTCTGTGCTGGCTATCAAACCCAGGCTACCACACATGCCAGAAGATTTCTGCACCACTGAAATCCTCCCTCGACCCCGATCAGAGATTTTGATTACTTATTTATTCAATGTCTTTACTAATTATTAGTCTGTTAAGATTTTCTAATAGAAATTAGTAATCTTCTCCTTCTTCTTCTCTTTCTCCTTCTCTTCCTTCTTCGTTGTTGTTCTGGGAATCAAACCCACAACCTCATGCATGCGAGGCAAGCACCCTGCCACTAAGCTAGACCTCCAGCCAACTCTTCTTTTTAACGTAGCATTTATGCTATGCATTTTCCTGTCAAAATACTTTTGTTGCAGCCCATAGTTTTAGTACATTTTGTCTGAAATTTTCTGTCATGGTATTTCTTAATTTCCCTTTTGATCCATTGGTTGTTCAGGAGAATGTTGTTTTATTTCTACATGTTTGTGGATTTTCTTGATTTTATTCTATTACTGATTTATAGTTCATTCCACTGTAGTCAGAAAAAATATTTGATACTATTTCAATCTTCTTAAATGCATTAAGACTTGTTTGGGGACATAATACATGGTCTATCCTGGGGAATGTTCTGTGTACACTTGAGAAGAATGTGTATTCTGCGGCTGTTGGATGAAGTGTTTTGTATATGTCTGTTAGGTCTATTTGGTCTAAAGTGTAGTTCAAGTCCAATGTTTCCTTATTGATTTTCTGCCTGGATGATCCAAGAAATCTTGATAATTACTATTGTTATCCTTATTTTCCAGATTCTTTTCTGTTTCTTTCTCCTCAGCCTTAACTATTCCTTAGCCAGATGGTAGAACCTCTGCACAGTATCTTTTCTCATGGTTAAGTGAGGCAATTCTTTTTTTTTTTGGTGTTGGGGATCGAACTCAGGGCCTTGTGCTTGAGAGGCAACTACTCTAACCACTGAGCTAAATCCCTGGCCCAAGTGAGACTATTCTTAACAAGACCTAGAGTAAGTAGCTGCTCTGTACTGGGAGTTGAGAGGTACTACTAAACTTTCCCTTCTCAGGCAAAGAAACAGCTGTCATACTCCAAAGTTCTATCATTAAGAATTTCTTCCTTTTGATGAAACCCTGGCATTCGGGGGTTAGAATTGGTGGTCAGGCACAGAAAGGTAAATAATGCATGATCCCACTTATATGTGAAATCTAAAATTATTCATCTCATAGAAGTTAAGAGTAAAATGGTGGGTACTAGAGGGTTGGAGAGTAGGGGGGATGAGATATGAGGAAAGGTTGAGTAATGGGTACTAAGTTATAGTTGGATAAGAGCAAGAAATTCTGGTGTGTTACTGCACATAGGTAATGATAATGTACTACATACTTTCTTAAAAGCCACACAAAATGATTTTGAATGTCTTCACAATAAAGCAATGATAATGGTTCAAAAAGACAAATGTTTATGCTAATTTGAATATGATACAATGCATACATGTATAAAATCATACACATATTATAAATATGTGTATTTACATATACATTGTACATACTATAAGTATGTACAATGTATATGTATCAAAAAAGACCTTTTCAGGTCATGATAAAAATAAAGCTATATAAAAAAGAATTATTTCTTTTGGGAAAAGCCTCAGACCACATCTCCCGAAGGGAAGATTTTTAAGCACCTAAACTTGCAGCTCTTTCTGTATCTTTGTTCTCTTCAACCACTTAGAAGCACTGGGTATCGCTTAACCTCTCCTTCAAATTCTCCCCTTCTCCCTCATAGGTCATTGCTCTTCTAATTCTTGTCGCAGCCCTCCTCGCCTTCCTTTGGTTCATAGCTGTATTCTTTTCTGACTGCTCTTCTTCCTCCCATCCTTTTGGAACTATAAAGTGCTCTTAACACCCTTTTTCTCAGAAATCCACTGTAATTTCAACTAAGAGCATGATTGTCAAATCGATATATTTAACTTTCACATCTTCCAGGCTGCATACCACATTGCTCAACTCTTCCGTGGTTATTTCCTCCCAGAAAAAGTCCCCCTATAACTCAGTCTCTGCAAACCAAACCATGTTCTCCTCCACTGATTTTCTCCTGCCTCTGAGTTTCCTGTTCATTCAGGCTGGAAATCTGGGGTGCATGCGTGAATTTTGTCTCTCTTTTCCTTCCACTTGCAACAACTCCTGACTGTTTTCTATTTATTTTTCAACCACCTTTCTCTGGTATTATTTTAATGTAGGCTCTCTGCTCCCACCTGTGCTTTTGCTGTGACCTCTTCACCAGACATCCCGTTCTTGTCCATTTACAAATTCACCTGTGTGAATATTTAACACACACAGGTGAAGTCAAACTGATTTTAAAGTTATCAAGAAGAGTTTCTTCTCAATGGTTTCAGCTTCTTACTCTCCTCCTTGCACACATCTCTTGCACATAGGTCTGCTCTCAGGTGAGAGAAGAGGCTGACTGCAGCTCTAGACCCCTCTTTCAGGCTTGTCCCAACTCTCAGCTCAGACCTGAACACTTGCCGAACAACTGTGCTCTGAGCCGGACCTTCCAAACACTGCATGTTGACACTCCTGACATCTACAGGGGGGCTCTGTCACCAGCGCATGCTGCCTCCAGTAGAACAAATCCAGTTTCTAGCCCAGGCCTGTCTTCTTTCCCACTCACCGCACTCAGATTGTTAAATAAGATGACATAGCCATTTTCTGAGAGTGTCGGAAAGTTCAGCTGCATTAGACTCATCATCCATACAGCCCACTGTTAAGAGCATCAGTGATGCTTAGAGGTAGTTCAGCTTTGGGTCTCAATGATCACCTCGAGGGATGTTCCTCATGCATAATTGTGTGCTGTTATCTATAAAGTGTTAGAACTCTATAAAGTGTTAGATTCCATTAATATAACCTTAAAGATGACAAAATTATAGAGCTGAGACTAGATTAGTGGTTACTGGGGTATGAAGGAGGTGGGTGTGATTATAAAGGGCAGCATACAGATTCCTGTGGTAATGGAATTGTTGTGCATCTCGACTGTGGTGGCGAATGCGGAAGCTGATGTGTGTGATTAAATTGCATAGAAACACACACACACATGCATCCAAGTAAAAGTAGGGAAGTCTGAATAAGGTCATTGGCCTGTGTTATTGTCTGTATCTTGGTTGTGTTATTGTACCGTCATTGTAAAAGATGTTAACATTGGAGGAAACGGAATAAGAAGGCAATCACAAGATCTCTCTGTTATTTCTTACGATTGCATGTGAATATATGTTTACTGCATATAAAAAATTTAATAAGAAAATGTTAGCACTCCTAACACTTAGTGGTGTTTATTAAAATGGAACTATCCCTTCTTCCAACCAATTATTACCAGTTATTAGCCAATGATCATCTAAGTAATAGGCTTCATGGGATTTCTGTTCGCTTACTGACAGTATGTTTCCACTTAGTTCACAAAATGTACTACTAGCTTCAACTTCTCTAGCTTCCTCCTTATTTCTGTGCTCCTGACTTTGGCCTTTCTGCCTTTGGTTCTCTTGCCTGTGGACCAAAGAATCCCAGTAACTACAGTTGGCCTCAGCGTTCCTGGTTGTTTAAAGCTGCTCTTCTCTGGTACTTCACCTGTGCGTTCTTTGCTTTTTGAGTCCTGTAGGACAGAACCACCTTCGGCCACAGCCCAGCATGATAACACCATGATTTGACATAGCCTGTTTGCTTTTTATCTTCCTCCTTCCCCTTTGTTCTTTCCAACACTTTGGGGCGCAGAAACCCATTAAGTGGGAGCCATGGAGTTCAGTCGAAGGAGGACTCCTAGATGAATTTTCGAGTCTTTAGCGAAAACTCCTCTGCAGCCTTTCCTGGCCCATTCTCACAGATTCACAGGAGTTTCTGGTTTCTTCCTGTCGATTTGCCAACCTGATATTTAAAAAGCCTTTAACATCACCTGCAAAAATCTGAAAACATACTGCACGTTTCTCACTCTGGGTAATTCATAAGCAAGTGGAATAAGTTTGAGTCCAGTTCTAACTCTACTGACAGGTGCATTCACTGCTTCTAGATACTTCTATTTGCTAATCCACACCCCCCTGTCACTTGTCCAATACACAGAGTTGCAAATGGACAACTAAGATGACCTGGCTAAAAGTCAAAATAAGAACAGTGATGCAAAGCACTGCAGAATCCTGCAGGTAGAAAATACTGTGAGACCAACCAATTCAACACTCCACCTAACTCAGCAACTTCACCCATTAGGGATTTTGTCTTAGGATAAATCCACAGCTGTCTGCCCTCTGAAGGGACACAGGACCCAGGTCTCTTCTCCTCCACGTGTGATGTTTCTCCAGTAACTGAAACCCCGTGTTTTCAGTACGGCGTCCCCTTGCCCCTTCGGTCTTCTTCTGTACATCAGAGATACACAGAAGGTACCACCACTTGACCTGCTGATGCATTTGTCTCCTGAGAGTGGCGTTACATAAATCTGAGTTCAAATATCTATTCTTACACCTAACTGCACAGTCTGGAGCCAATCGCTAACTCAATCTAGACTTAGTCCCCTGTTTCCCCAAAGCTTAGCTGTGAAATAAATGAGGTCGTGTATGTAAAATACCTGCTCAATGGTACATGTTTTCATTATGATGACCTATATTAACAGTAGGAGCACTAGTGATTTTATTGAACACTTACTATGCCCTGGATACACTGAACACCTTGCATTCAATTTTCAGTTTTTCTCCTCACAATAACTCTATGTTAAAAGTGCTATTATTATCCTCAGCACTCCCCCAAAAAGTGCTGTTATTATTTCCCACTTTACAAATGAGAGAGCAGGGCCTGATTCAAGGCCACATTGGTGTAAAGTGGAAGAGCCAAAAGTCCTGCCCACCCCCCAATTTTTGAAACTGGAGCTATAAGTCATAACCCACAGCTCTGTGCCATCGGTTTTCTCCTTCCTCCTTGAGAAAACCTCAACGCATTAATCAGGCAGTCACCTCACATCTTGGGTAAGACGACACAGCGAATCAGTAAAGAAAATATGCATATTTCAACTGGAAGGATCCACAGTACTGCTCACTTGATGTTTATGTAATTATCATGAATTTCAAATTAATGTCATCTGAATAAATGGGGTCACACATTAAAGAAACAAAACATGATCGTTAGGGTACTTTTGGTTTTAAAATTTGATGATTCTATATACATAGTAAATTACAGGGGAATAAACAACTAAATAATTGAAGAAGTCTAGTTTGGTCAGGATCGTTCTCAGTACCTGAAGGCTGTGGCCTAAGACAATATGGGCAAGGCCACTGCCGTCCCATCCTCCCCAACCTTGTATCTCTAAAACAAGAACTTGGGCTTGCACATTCCTGTATGCACTTTAAGAGAGGCACAGAGATAGCTGTCAGTGTGATTCCTACTAATTAATTTGTAGGAGCTCTTCTGTTAATTTTTCCTAAAGTTCAAGGGTGTAATCCTTGGATATTGACCAATTAATTAAAGGTTATCATGGGCCTATTAATCAAGGTTCTCCTATTACACTTTCATATCCCCGCAGTGAGGCGGCCATCTCTTGGTAGGAGGAAGAAGAGGGAACTCTTCCTGTGTCATTGCCCGCAAAGGAGCATGGCAGAGCGTGGAGAGATGGCTCACTTGCACATCCGGGCCGCAGCACCGGATAACAGGAATCACACAGGCCCAGGAGTCACACTGACTCAGACGTGAGTCTCTAAACCAGTGAGCTTTGGGGTCTTCAGCTAGAGAAAGGAAACAATATTTCTATAGGGTTGCTCTGAAGAGTAAATGAGATAATGTATGAGGCCAAGATGTTTACTCCTTCACTGATCTATTCCATAAATACTTATTGAGTTCTTCTATATGCCAGGCCCAAAGCACACCCCAAGATCACAATGAATTATATTATTTACTGTGGAAAACAAGACAGACATTGTCTGTGCCTTCATGGAACTTACTGAAGAAAATTAACCAAAAAAGTTACTGATATGATACAACATTTGCGCACTTTAAAATCTGTCAAGAGAGTAGGTCTCGAGATAAAGGAGGGGAGATCTCACCACAATCAAATGCATACATACCTGTGCAAACACGCATACATTTGTGTATTTAACCACAAAAAGTATGCTTATATAGCAATGAACTGATGTTAGTGAATCACTTAGAATATTTCTTGGTACCAAAGTGCTATGTAAGTGTATGTTGAATAAAAACTAAGCTCAAATATTAGAGTTTATTCTAAGGGAATAATCATGGAATGCAGAAAGATGTAATGGCAAGGACATTTCACCCCAGGATTGTTAATCTAAAGTTGGAAACAACCTAAATGTCCAACAGTGTATGACTAAGAAGCTAAGTTATATTAATCTGTGAAAAAAAGAATGTGAGAAATGTTAGCACAGATGGCATGAGTAGTGAAGGCCTTTTTGAAGGGGCAATTAAATTGACCAGTGAAGAGTAAGAAAGACCCATCAGGCAGGGTGAAGGAGGATGGAATAAGGGAAAAGCATTCCTAACAGAGAGAATAGGAAATTCCAAGGTTGGGAGGTGGAGAGGAACTTGGCAAGTCTGAAAGATGAGCCCCAGTGTAGAAGCAAATGAAAGTGTAAGGGAAGGGGCTGGGGATTTAGCTCAGTGATTAGAGTGCCTGCCTTGCAAGCACAAGGGCCTGAGTTCGATCCTCGGCACCACAAAAAAAAAAAAAAAAAAAAAAAAAAAAAGAAAGTGTAAGGGAGAATGTGAGACACTGAAGGGCCGGATGGGGCCTCATCCTGGAGGGTCCCCCAGGCCATCCAAAGGGGTTTAGATTTCATTCCAAGACTAAAGGAAGCCTTTGAAAAGGGCTCATAAGGAGGACGGAAGGTGCAGAGTTGGCGGGGAGACAGAAGAGGTGGCAGCCAAGAGGTGACTGAGAGGTGATGGGGCAGAACAGTGCCGTGGCAGAATTCCGACGGCATAATGGGTGGCTAGGTCACATTGTTTGGAGTCTGACTCAAAAGGACTTTCTAATGATTGGGTATCCAGGTGAGAAGAGGTAAAGAATTAAGGAAGAAGTCTGGGTTTTTAAAGTAACAGGAAGAATCAAAGTGTCGTATACTAAATGGGGAAAGACTGGTTTGAGGAACAAGAAAGAGTGAGGCTCACATGGAGGGAGGGAGGCAGAGTGTGTGCATGTGTTCTGGCATCTGTCTTTCTATAAGGGCGCTAATCCCACTGGTGAGAGCTGCACGCTTGCGCTCTAATCACCTCCGTAATCACACCCCACTTTCTAACACTGTCACATTGGCAATTTTGGCTTCAACATAGGAATTTTGAGGGGACACAAACATTCAGGATGGAGCATTGGCTAACACACCTATTACGCTGCGTACCATCAAGAGTTGTAACTGAGTGACTCGGGAGAGGGGAGACATTTGTGGAAGAAGATTCCAGAATGGTTGGAGCTTTCTTCTGGGCAGATTGCGCCTCCAGTTCCCTACAGCTGGGGTTGAGAGCTCTGTCACACAGTATGGAGAGGAATTCCCCACGACTCTGAATGTATCAGAAGCTGTCATACTTTTAGGTCAGAGTGGTGTGGCCCATCTTGGTGGGTGATGACAGGTGGCACTTCCGCCTGGTTTCTGAGCTGAGGAGGGCCGTGTGGATCCCACTGCCTGTGCACAGACACATCCAATGTCTATGCACGTCCACAACCTGGGGAAGGCTGTGATGCCGCGAACAGGTAAGAAGTGGTCTGGTTTATTGGTCCATGCTGGCGTATCTACCTCTCAGCATAGCACCCCGAGGGATCACATCTGGTGCCACAGGTCATGGATAAGTGTTGCATGTGGGGCTGGGTTTCTTATTCCTGTGTGGGAGGAGGAGCAGGAGAGAAAAACCAATGAGTTTTCATTCTGTCCTCTTCTGGCCACACACAGAACACAGTAATAGTAAGGGAAAACGTCCTCTTGGGTGGAAGTGTACGAAGATGCAGGTTCTACCCAATACACTGCTAATTGCCTGTCTGAGCTTTTTCAGCAAATTCCTTGGACACCCCACATCTTATCTTACGTGGCCTGTCTACAGAGCAGGGCCTATCTGTGTCTCCTCTGCCGTCCTCCAGAACCGCTTGAAGGCTCAAATGAAACAAATGCGAAGGTGCTTTGGTGACGCCGAACGCATAGAGATTTGCAATATTTATTTTCATTTGTTCAGCCATATCCTTGTCCTCATGGAAGTTAGCCTAATGAGAAGCGTAAATATCAAGAGCTGTGTGGCCTGGGCCTGTAGTTCTCAAAATATGGGCCCTTACACCCTTTGTGACATCAGCAAGGACTGAGATAGACACACAGATTTCCAGGTCTGGCCTAGACTTGCTGAAGCCAAAATCCCTCTGGGAGATTCGAACCCAAGTTTGAGAACTGCTTAAATAGGCATTTAGGAAGTACAGCCTGAGAAAATGACTGTAATAAAAGCTGAGCTAGTAAGAAGTTAGCCAGACAAAGAGGAAAGGAACACGGCTCTAAGGGTACTATCCTAGAGGAAGTTTCTGGTGCAGCAGAGAGCTGGGCCCTCTTGAGAAATTGAAATAAGAATAGTGCTGTAGGAGCAAAGGAAGAGCAGCTGTAGAGGGAAGCCAATGAAGCAACCAGGTGCGAGAAGCCTTGTAAACAAGGAAGAAGATTTTACAATTTATGCTCGTCAGTTGGAAGCCATTAAAGGGTTTTGAGCAGGGAAGGGCTTTTTCTTGTCAATAACATGCTATTGTAATTTTAAAATATTTCCTTACAATCCAATAAAGGTAGTTAATAGTCTTAATTAGAGCTTACACCCTAATTCAGAGGGAAAAGGCACAATAAAACCTTCTGTCCAATTCATGAATATAAATTAAACACCAATTATGTGTTTGACACTCTGCTAGGCACAATAAAAGCCCTCAGGAAATGATAAGGCTCCTTCTTCCAGAGGACTGGGAGGGGAGGATAGAATGCAGGCGCACACACACACACACACACACACACACACACAAGCACACACACGCATACAACTACCTGCTGGTGATATCAGACATCTTTTCATTAAACTGCTAGTGGCCCAGGTTGGCTACGGTGGGTTACTGAGACAATAGTGACAGAAGCACTGGGCCTGTCAGACAAGGTTTCTGGGAGAATGAGATGGTGTAGGAGAAAGCACAGAAACAGATTAGCAAGGATCTGTGTGGGTGTAATGACAGTCTCGCCAGGTAGTACTGGGAGTACTGGAGATACACTGGGAAGAATGGGCTGAGACCAAATGGTACCACTGGGCCTTGGGAGAGGACACTCCCACCTAGCCCTGTAAGATCCAGGTTGTCCTGACCCCAAATGAAGCCATCATGGGGGTCAAGGTCAAGGGCAATGCTAAGAAACCTCCAGTAAGGAGCCCGTGCTACAATTGCTGCTGAAAATTCCTCATCCAGTGTCCTTCCCAGGCTGAGGGACGTTCCTGATTGCAAACTATTTTGCACTTGTTTTTAAACTTTCCCTTGAAGTATAATAATAATAACTGAAAAAATGCACAAACCTTAAGTGCGTAACACAAACATTTTCCCAAATGAACAGACCTGTGTTATTTAGACCACAACCACAACCAGGCGTTTCTAGTACATAGACATCCCCCTAACTTGACCGTTCCCTTTCTGAGTGCTTCAGTCCCCCGTGGGAATCACTATCTTGACTTGTAATTTTGCTTCTCTTTGTACTTATGGGGTCATTTGTTTCTGGGTTCCCAGTACGATGTTTGTGAAATATAGCCGTGTTATCGCTTATAGTTGTAGATACTTCATTCTCGCTGCTGTTTGGGATCCTATCATGTAAAAACACTACAATTTACTTTTCTGTTCTATTGTTGATAGGCATGTAGGTAGTTTTCAATCTGGGGCTATCATTTTGTTGCATTCTAACCTTTGATTTAACCTTCCATTTCAGTTTGCCCACATCCCCCTTACAAATTCATCTCCTCTAAAACTTTGACTGCTCTGTTGTATATATGTTTGGCAAAGGAAACAACTGGAAAGAATACTAAATAAATTACACTGACAGATCCAAGTGAATAAGGGAGAAGGAAAAAGCCTGCACCAGCAAGACGCCTGCTCCCCTTTCCTTCCCCACCACACTCACGCTATCTCCTTCCCTTCTGCAGAGAACCTAGGATAAGGGACATTAGTGCAACCATCTCAAAGGTGCTGACAGCCAGGTACCAGCAAAACTGGGCAAGGTAGAGCTGATGGAGGAGCTGATGGAGGGCAGCTTTTTATAGATGACTTGATGGAGGCAATTGGTAAATGTTTCTTGAATGAATGAGTTTCTAATAAAATAAAATATGCATGCTGCCTGTGAATCTATGATGTGCCAGGCAGGCCCTGGGAACACAGGGCAGTGTAAAAAATCCTTCTCTTGAAGATCTTTTGGAAAACCTTCACTGGAGTGCTCAGCTCTGTGCCAGGCACCTCCTACCTGCCTCCTGTGATTCCTAGACAACCCAGGAGGTAGTTACTCTTCTTACCGCCATGTGTCTCCCTCTGCCTTGCACTGAGGCAGAGCTGGATTGGGACATCTCAGGTGTATAGGTAGTAACATCCAAAGCCAGCAATCTAGATTCTCAACACCATACAACTGGACTCAAATGGGTATAGCCAACAGGAAGGATGCTGAGTGGATAAGGAACTGTCCCTGTCACTAAGGCAAGGCAGGTGCATCTCTTTAGAGGAGGTTTGGCTCCAGTGGGACCTTGAAGGAGGCAATGCTTAGCAGGTGAAGAAGAGCAGGAAGACTCTGTAAGGTGAGGGACCACCTTGAACTCACTCCCCCCATATGGGGATGGGGATGAGAATGTGAGGGATCCAGAAGGCTGCTCAGGACACAGGGACCCTGTGGGGAGGAAAGGCATGTCCTGATTGTACTGGGAACGCTAACTCCAGGAACACTCCGTGGCAGACCAATCCACCAAGTGCTATCAGAATCAATATTTCACAGCCCAGCACAGCCTGGCTGCTCTGGGCTACCTAGTAGTCAGAGCTCTGTAGCCAGAATTTGGGCATTTTGTGTGAACTTGACTTCCCTCCCCAGACTGTATCTTTATGTCAGCTATGAACCATGGCCCCCAGGACGTGGCCTTGCCCGGGTCTTCACCTAGATCCTCAGCAATGCTGGCCCTACCTTGTCCTACTGGCACCTGCTACAGGATCCAGGCAAAGGTAGCTCAGAGCCAGGACTTTCTGGGACCCTTATGCATCTCAGAGAGAGAGTTTAACCTCACCTCCCCATCCTGGGTAACCCTCAACAACACACACATCCGTTAACATTTATTATGGTTTTAGAGACTAGGTATTAAAACATTACAGAGAACCCTGCAGGCTAGCAGAAATGCTTTAGAATTCTCCAGCAGTTTGACAATTATCTTGAGAGTATGGTTTGAAAGCCCACATCTGCATGTATGTGATCACCTTCTTTCTTCCTTTAAGCCTAGTTCAGTTCTTGAACTTGCTGCAAAAAGCCTGTCTGAACAAAGTGGTCAAACTAAGCATGCAGGCTGCATTTTCCAGGAAGTCTAAGGGATTTTCAAAGATAAGTTTGAATCTCTGCAGTTTGTGCCTTTTGCGGTCACTTACTGTGCTGCTAAGGAGGTTGGGAGACAAGCCTCCTTCCTTTCCCTCCTGGAGGGCTGTGGCCCTCACACCCACTACCCCTGAGCTCCCAGGGGTCTGGGAGCTGCATACTGAACCCAGCCTCACCACCAGTCAAAAGGATGCTTTTGAAGACTTAGAAATCTAGGCCACTTGTGGAGAGATTTAAATCCACTTGGCTACTGAGCTGAACCTGCTCTTTTGGAGCCAGGAGTCTGTCTCCCCAGTAGATGATGAATTCATCAATGCCGAGACCATTTTTCTCTTTCACTCCTCTTCCTTCTCCCCCCTTACAGCCTCATACTCCTCTTCTGCCTTCCCCTCTTCTTCCTTTCTCCTCCATCCCTCTCCTCATCCTCTCCTCTTCCTGCTCCTCCCTTTCTTCTCTTTCTCCTCCTTCCTCTTTCCTCCTCCATTTCATCTTCCTTCTCTCCCTCTTTCTATTTCCCTCCTATTTCTCATCTCATATTTCCATCATCGAGTACAGTGCCTGGACGGACACTATTCTAGAAAATTTGATACATGAATGAATGAATACTACTCTTTGGCTTCAGAGGAAAATTCATTTTATTTTTTCAATCTGGGGCACTGGAACTAGATTGTCATGTTCACCTTTCTGTCTTTTTCATTATTCCCCGAAAGCACAAACTCAATTTAGGCTTTAGTGAAAAATGAAGAGCATTAGACCAACCTTTTAAAATTGCTTGGTCAGTACTTCCTGCTTGCCTGTGCTTCACGGCGCTGTCATCACTGGGTAATTATAACATTAAGTATGTACCTGATCAGCAAATTGGTTTTAATTAAAATCCCCTGTTGGTTTCCTAGCACCTCGTGTCTCCTGGAGCATTTGTTCATCTCCTTGGGCTGCTGGCAAAGTTTCAGCTCCACAGGGGAGACGATCAGCCATGCAGAGGTCCGGGGTCACCATATCCCCCATCCGGTGCCTCTCCTGGATTTCTTAGTAGTATTTCATCAGCAGTATAGTAAGCAGCCCATTGTTCGCTTGTCCTGAAGAGGGGGCCACCTCCCCGGACAGGGTGATGGCAAGGCCCCGTGGAGGGGAGTGAGAAGCCCCTGGAATTCGTGCAGGACTTGGCTTGAGGATTCGTAGGCCACCTTCAGCTGCAGAGGGGCTTCTCCTAGTGCCTCTGCTGGCATGATCACCTGCTTCCTCCATGTCTCCAGATCGCGAGGTGGGACCACTTTTACTCCTATATCCTTTGTGTATATTTGCAAATTCTACAGGCTCAGCAAGAGTCCAGTTCTATAGTCAGAAAAATCTGGTTATAAATGGTGAGAAAACTAACCTAATTTTTCTGAGCTTTGATTCATCTGTAAAATAGGAATCAGAATAGAATGTCTTGTGGAATTCCTATGAGGTTTAGAAATATATAGAGAGACACACAGTAACACTCAGTAGGTAGGAACTAATACAATACTGCTAATACTGCCCAGCATTACCCAGGGAATCCTACCCAGAAAGGACTTTGCCAGCTTTTGATAGTGTCCGAAGGAGGAGGTGGGTCTCAGTGCCGCACAGACAATTGTGCTGTTCCCTACTTTTTATGGGACAAAAGCTGTAAGTGACAACTCATTGAGTATGTTCATTCGACAAGGATGTACATACCTACCATACTCTAGGTAAAGAGAATGTCTCAACCTGGTCTTGTTCTCATAGAGCTTATATCCTACCCAGGGAGATAGACAGTAACTGGGCATATAAACACAGACATGACAATTTTATGTAGTCATGAATATTGTGAAGAAAATAAAACAGGACAATGGAACATGAGGTGATTTTTTTGGAGAGGGGTGCTGCTGAGAAGACCTGGCCAGTGCAAACTGGCTGTGGGGCAAGGTGGGAAGCAGGTGCTAAGGGCCAGAGGCAAGAAGAAGCCTGTGTGCTAAGAAAACCAGGAGTCCAGGGTGTCTGGCCTGGGAGATGCCTATTCCTAGTGAGGTCAGAGAGACTGGCAGTGCCAGGCCATGAGAGCCTGCAGACCATACAGCATTGTATTGCCAAGTCCAAACTCAGATTTCTTACGGTCAGGAGCCAAACTTAGGTTCCAGGCTCTAAGCACTAAACATAGACTGGACCAGTGGGGAAGATTTCATCCAGGAGGCGGGGTTGAATATGAACATTGAATGGAAATAAGGTTTTGCTTGGTTAAGGGAGCCCTGGTGTGAACCGGGGCATGGGGGCATTTTTTTGAATGCTCGGGTTGAAGCTTTGCACTAAGCTACACACCCCTCCAGCCCTCTCTATATGGTTTACAATTTTGAGACAGGGTCTTGCTGAGTTGCTAAGTCATCCAAGACTGGGTCGCAGATGCTTTGTAAGAACACTTTGGAGCATCGCATTTCCTCACATCAGTTGCTTTGGCAAACTGACGTTGGGAGATTTGGGAAGTCTTTCAAAAGTTTGGGGAAAATGTAAACTGGACTTAATTCTTCAAGGTTAAAAAAACGCCTCGGAAGTTTGAGGAGCTCTTACAGCAAATACCTCTGATTCGCCTCCTGTAACCCCAGGTGTCCCAAGTTCACTTGATCCTAGCTTACTTATTTTCGGGACACCTATTAACACCCCAAGGATGAAAGTACCAAGGAACGCCCTTCGGAAACCACTGTGGGAGAAAATTTGGCACTCGTGCGGGCCTGAGGGACTGGACGTGGCAGGCCCGGAGCCTCCGGTGAATACTTTATTTACCACTCGCGCCCGCAATTGTTCGTGCCGATGATCCCCTGCAGTGCCGAAGGCCGTTAAGTGTCAACTGTGCCTTTGGTTCTGGGCTTTGGTGCACTTCTTTGCGTTCCACTTTACTAGCAGAACAAGTGAGGACCTGGAGAGAAGACATGAGCAGATGTACCTCGTGACCCCAGAGGTGCTGTGACTGAGCCACTTATGAATCCACAAATCCCCAGGTCATTCTCCTCAAAGAACCCACCGCGGGTGAGGAGCCTTTCCTCAGGATGGGCAGTGTGTGTGTGTGTGCATGCGCACATGTGCATGTTGTGAGAGTGTGTGTGATGGGTGGTAGCAGGAGAAGGGTATTATATTCTTTACTCTGTCACTAGTAACATCAAAGAGCTGTCCTTCTTTTCTTTTTTCAATACTGGAGATTGAACCCAGGGATTTTGCACTGAGCTATGTTCCGAGCCTTTTCCTATTTTTTATTTTGAGACAGGACCTCACGAAGTTGCTGAGTTGTTACTATGACCAACTGAAACACCTATTTTCTGATTGGGCTCTAATTTCCTTGCAGGTGACAGTGAACTTAGTGTGTCAATCACTTGGATGGCTCTGGGTTGTTCTTAGGTTCATGATTCTTAGACCAGGAAGAGATCCTGGTGAGAATCACCCCTCCCACTAATGGTTCTAGCCACTGAAAATCGTGGACTCCTTTGGGAAGCTAAGGACAGCTATGGGCCTAACCCAGTGAGGAAGCATAGATGGATATTCAAGTAGGATTTTGCCTACAACATCAGAGGTTTACAGGCCTTTTTGCATTCTGTATCTCTTACATAAATTTTATTTAGTAACTTTTCCTTCAATACCTATTTAAATGTCCTTTATTGACTGTCTTTATTCTTAGGTTGAGGTAAAAGCATTCTTAAAAGTGCCAAACCAGGTATGGTGGCACGTGCCTTTAAGTCCAGCATGCTGGAAGGCTAAGGCAGAATAATTGCAAGTTTGAGCCCAGTGTAGGCAATTTAGCAACTTAGCAAGAAGCTGCCTCAAAAAAAAAAAAAAAAAAAACAAAAAACAAAAGAGGCACACGCAGCCTTGCATGATCTTCCCTGTACCCCACCCGCCTTTTTTGGCACTACCTGGTATCTGCCCCATTCACTGCCACTCTAGCAAGCTTGCAACTCCTTGGAGGTTCCCGTACTTCCCATGCTCCTACTTTCCTCAGGGCCTTCGCATATACTATTTCTTCTCCCTAAAATCTCCCTTCCCTTGTTGCCCAGACAACTTCTTATCCTTCAGACAGCATCTCAGAGGTTACTTTCTCAAGAGAATTTCCTTGGCCTCCTTTGCCAAGCCCTAGATGTCAGATTACCCATCCTGTGTTCCCACAGCACTGTGGAGGTTTCTTTCAAAAGTATACTTCGCAATTGACATTCATCTCTTTTTGAGAGTAATTGATTAATGTCTGGCTTCCCCACTGGACAGTGAAGTTCGTGAGAGCAAGGACTAGATCTTTGGTGCTGAGTGATATGCTCAGCACCTTGTGGGTGCCCAGCAGAAACTATGTGTGGGACGAGGGTATGATATTTGGTCACGAGTGCTCCGTGTATTTTAACACAACACATTCGGTGGTCCCAGAACTTCTGTCTCCCAAGGTTTCTGTTGGCTTCTGGTTTTGATACTGCTTGTGTCCATTATATTTATCAACAAGTTATGAGTAGTTTTGTCTTACTTCGAGGAAATCAACGAAGTCAATGACCACTTCCATCTTTGCAAAGCTATCAGCCCAGGATACACAACATAAATTCCATGCAGTGAATGTATCTGTAGGCAGAATTTGGACATCACTCTACCAACCCTCAGGGTATCAGAATATGTGATCACCACATCTATCAGCAGCCGTCCAAACGATCACATTTACATTTCCTCCTTCTCTTCCTTCCCTCTTTCTTACAGCAGCTTCACAAGCCCCCTCACAAGTTGAGAAGTGTTGACAATGTCAGCACACACACGCCTCTCTCGGAGGACTTTGTAAGTATAGTTGTGTGCCAGGTTGATGGGTTAGAGCATATTTTCACTACCGGTAAATTCCAATTTATGGTGAAACCAACTCTTCCTGGTGCTGGGGTCACCAAGACCCCTTCTAGCTGATGACTTCCTACCCCTCCCTTCCCTTCATCCACACAACCTCATAACATTGGCATTGCTGAAGGCTCAGCCCTGACGGCTTTCTCATCCAGTCACCTTTGCCTACTCACCCTGCCTGTGCCCCTTGATCAAAGTATGTCCTGCGGACTTCACACAGCAGAGAGAACCTCTTCCACAAAGGTTTCCCTTTTCTTATTTCCTTGGTCTTTAAAGCTAGAACATTTGTTCCAACTTCCTGTTCCCCTCAGCTTCCTGCCGCCCAGCTGTCCAAGGCCTTTGAACCTTTTATTTGCCAGATACTATTTTACTTCCCCACCTGGAAGGAAGGAATCTGGATGGATGTAGGTGTGGAAAGGGATGATCCCATGTCCTCGGAAGCTCAGAGTACACTGCTCCTATTGTGGAGACCACAAGGTCACAAGCGGACATTTGCCCAAGCTGCTGTGATGGAAATGAGCCCTCACCACACAGTACTTCCTTGCCCACATGGCAGGCCCACTGTGTGGTCTATGCTGTGGGGCCTGGAGGATGATGTCATTGGCTGCCACTAGGTTGCCATCGGCAATGTCCAGAGTCCACACTGCTTCTTAACCACAACTAGCACAGGATCCTCAGTGCCTATCATTGGAAAGTGGAGTGGTAAGTTGTGTAGTGGATGAAAAAAATCCACTGTTGAGTAGGAAAAGAACATAGGATGTATCTGTGTGATCTGGTACAGCACTAGACCCCTGTCAGGAAGCTTCTAAGCCCCCATATGCAGTTCAAATTCACTGCCTAGTTGCTGCTTTTTCTGGGATATGATGATGGGGCCCATCTTCAGTTCCTGAGGTAGCTATCCTTCCCATAAATCTCTTGTTATTTCAGGTAAGAGTTGGAACATCTCCTAAGGGCCTTAATTTTTTTCCTTTTTAAAGCAGCCATAAAAACAAAGCATGGCACATGCTTGTAATTCCAGCACTCTGGGAGACTAAGGAAGAATTACTGGTTCAAGTCCAGCCTGAGTAACTTAGAGACTTAGTGAGACCCTGTCTCAAAAAATACAAAATGAAAAGGGCTGTGAACATAGTTCAGTGTGAAGGCTCTGGGTTCAATCCTCAGCACCACCAAAAATCAACCAACCAATCAGCCAGCCATAAGTATACCTGTCATATTTTACCTATCATAAAGTCCTTAAGGTAAGTTCATATCAGGATCATCTTTCTAAGTTTTGATGAAGTAAACTGGAACAAACAGAGAAGGGAGGAGAAGACAGGAGAGTAGGAAGGAAGGAGGGAGCGAGGGAGGGAAAGGTAGTGTGGAGAGGATGTGATTTGCATTACCTATATGTCTTCACTCTGTAGACTGAGGCAAGGGTAAGAGTAGGGGACTAGGTATGCTGAAACTGAGATAAAAGTAAGAAACAGTTAACGGCTGAGTTTTCCGCGAAGGAAGGCCAGACAATCCCTTGATTCAGAGCTGAGAGTTTTGTTTTTGAATTAACTAGTTTCGACTGCTATATTTGGAAGCTGAAGAAATGGAAGTTTATTTCACCACTTACTCTGCCTGTTTCAATTTGGCTAACACAGATTTATCCCTCCCTGGCTGCCCGCCCCTTAGTGCTTCAGATGGTGCTGAAATGAGCATCACCCACTGAGGTTCAGTCCAGCACTTCAGGACCCAGGGAGCGCAGCCTCCAGCAGAGGTGGCCTGCTATTACCCAGGAGGCCAATAGAGGGCTCCCGAGAACACTGAGCAAAATTTGGTGGAAGCCACCACCAGGAGGTTATTTCCTAAAGGACACAATGAATTTGTACGGCAAAGGTGCCAGTGGAGTAACAGATGCCATGACTACAAGAGGAGAAGTTGCTGCGCTGGAGGAAGCTTGGATTAGATTACCTTTAAGTTCCATTCTGAACACAAGCTGGTACACTGACCTAGAATAGCTCTTCTGGAATTAGCTGACAAAGCTCTATAAAACACTTGTGTGTCAGATATGTTAAAGCCTTGATTCTTCTCGCTATGTTATTTTGGAAATAATTGCCTCATATCTCTAAGCATCAGTATGCCTATTTTTAAAAAACGATGGGGTAATACTGGGGTAGTGGAAGTCTGGCTTTCTAAGACCTTTTAAAGTACGGCCATCTATTACTATGACTTATTTCAACCTCGTTCCGGAAAAGTCTGATAAAACATGGCTCACTCGAAAAGAAGAGGGCTAATCCTCTCCCCCAGTACAGGCCTAGTAAAATGACTCTATTATACACTTAGAGAAACAGTTGAAATAGGGAGTGAACTTCTTGATGACCAATGAGTTAAGACAGTGTGGTGTAGGTGAAAGATAACAGCTAAAAGGCTTAGACTGAAAGCTTAATATTATTTGCTACCAAATCATGTCACCTCTCTGAGGTGAATTTGTCTGTATCACTGGGATAATTGGGATACTCCAAACATCCTTGCTTACTCCAAACTGTAGAGGTCATATAAGATAATGTAATAGAAGTGCTTTCCACACTGTAATGTGCCCCACAAATGTTCAACTCTTAATAGATACAGTGTAACTCATTGCTCCAAATTTTAGTGACTTAGTATGTGTGACTGCCTTGGATTCTCTCATTTCTGAATTTAAGATTTCACATAAACCACATTGTGGCTGTATTTTTTCTCATCTTCCAACAGAAAACAAATTAGAAACAAGATACAGAAATATTTCTGAGGTGCAGAGGGAAAGAAACTGGATTTACAGATCTTAGAACACAAAGTTATTCAATGAACTACACAAAACCAGGTGATTTGTAGCCAGTATTGAAACTACGTTTGAAGTAGGAACTAATTTTGTCTTTATTCATTTATTCTTTCATTTGATATTCGTAGGTCTGGGAGTACAAAGTTCGGAATTGGGGAAAGAAGGGTCTTGTGATGGTATCATCTATCTATCCCTGTGTGTCTTCAAGCATGTGTTGGCATGTACCTATTTGCCAGGTATCACGTAAAATGCAAGAAGCAATAAAAATGTGTAAGCAACAAAAATGTGTTCCTCCCTTCAAGGAACACTAGATATTCTGTCTGTCTTATAGCAAGTGATTTAAAAGATAGAGGTAGATTGATTTTGGTTTTGTTTATTAAATGAGACATATGTCAAGGAGGCAGTATGATATAGTGGTTAAAAATAAGAGAGATGGAATTAGAGAGCCTTAGGGTCTAACTTGAGATCTGCTAAGTATAATAGCTTTGTCTTGAGCAAGTTCTTTGTTTTCTCTAAGCCTTAGTTTCATCTTCTATAAATTGGGTTATGCCGTCTACCATGAAGAGTGGCTATCAGGATTAAATGAGCTGATATGTGTAAAGCGTTCCATACCGTGAGTAGCATGTAATAAACCTGCAGTCATCCTGGGCAACATGATTGCAGAGAGCCATAATAGCAAGTCATACTCCACCAAGAGCCATGGAAGTGCAGAGAAGGGAGTGCTCAACCAAGGCCTTTTGGGGAAAGACTTTTGGGCCACATGGAGGGTGAGCAGATTTGCCACTGGCCTACCAAAGGAAAAGGTTATTCCAGAGAAACAGGGGGAAGGACACTCAGTAAGGTGGGAAGGGAGAGAGAATGCGGCAAGTGCCAGGAATGGCAAGACATCCATTTGCCATGAACAAAGGTTTGCGTTGAGATCTACTTAATGTATTCATTTTACTTTGAAATTTCCATAAAGCTATCTTGCCGTGTCTCTCTGTGCAGGAAATTGCCTCAATTATCCTAATGCTTTGCTGGTCTGAATTGGAAGGCAGTTATGTGAAATCTCGAAGACGATGAAATTTGTTTTCTGGAATTCTCAGCTACTCTTCTTTCTACTAGTTTTCCATCTCTTCCATCTCACTGGGACCTCCTACTCTACCCAGTCATCCAAGTTAATTATGTATTTTTTTAAAAAGCAATTAATTTTTATTATATAACTAATATTAGTTTATTGAACAGAAATTAAAATATTGTCTTAGTCACTTTCTTTGTAGCTGAGACACAATACTTGACACCAGCAACTTAAAGAAGTTTATACTGGTTCACATTTCAGTCCATAATCTGCTGACTCCAGGGCAAGGTGGCATGGTGGAGGGGCATGGTGGAGAGCTGACTGCAGCACAGCAGACAGGAAGCAGAGAGAGGGAAGGGAAAACCCAGGCAGTGGGATAAAACTCTCCAGGCCACGCCCCAGGACCCACCTCCTCCAATCAGATCTCACCTCCCAAGGGCAAGTCAGGTATAAGCCCCCATGATCTAGCGCCTCCCCAAAGCACATAAGCGATGAGGTGTTGGAAAACATCTAGATATTGCATAACAAATACACACGAAAAACTACTTCCCATCGTGTGTGACCCAGCCGCCTCCCCAAAAACATATTCTTAGAAAAGAAATTGATAAATGAATTTACACTGAGGGGGAATAGTTTTCAACATTACCTCATCTAAGAGCTCTCTGTAGTTTATTAGGCATCCAATTTTAGGGTAAACGAGTAAAGCTATCAGCAGAACTTCAGGCATCAGTAAGCATATAGGAAGTCATTTTGGGGTGGCAGTAAGTACTTGTAAAACAAAATTGATTCATACACAAAGTATCACACTTGGTTTTAAAATAACTTTTAAAACATCTTTATTCAAAAAATAATTTATATACAATGAAAATCACGTATCTTTTGTAAACAGTTGGATGCATTTTAACAATTGTATAAACCCTCTAGCTTATCAAAATATGCAATATTTTTAATATCAAAATTCTAGGAGGCTGAGGCAGAAGGATCACAAGTTCAAGCCCTGCCTAAGCAACTCAACAACTTAGCAAGACCCCATGTCAAAATTGATAAAAGGGTTTGGGGATGTAGCTCAATATGAAGGTCCTGTGTTCAATACCCAGTACCGCCTGCCCCTCACACACAAAATATATATGCAATGTTTTTATCACCAGCAAAGTTCCATATGTTCCTTGCTAGTTGGTAATTCCCTTTACATATGCAAATATTATTTCTTTCATGGTAGGCTCCTTTTGCCTCTTCTAGAACTTTGTGGTGGAATGGTGCAGCATGTACTTTTTGTGTCTGGCTTCTTTCACCAAGCATATTATCTTGATGCCTCCGGCATGTTTTTATGTGCACGGCTAGTTTGTCCCTCTTTGTTTCTGGATAGCACTCCATTGTACGATTATTCCACAAGTTGTTCATGCATGTGTTGAAGAACATCTGGGTTATTTCCCATTTGTGACTATTACGAAGAAACTTGCTATGAACATTTATATACCGTCTTTCCTCTCTCATTCATTCTAGCAGGTTTATTATGACACACCCTGATATTGCCATCCTTATATTTATCATGCTTAGGTTTCTTTGAGATTCATAAGTCTGTAGATTTGTATTTTTCATCAAATTTGGAAAAAATTCAACATTATTTTAAAAACTTTTTTTTTTTGGACTCAACCTTTCCTCTCTTTCTGTTAGCGTAACACTTCAGTCATATGTTATGCTGCTTAATATTTCACCATAGGTCACTGTGGCTCGGATCATTTTTAAAATTTTCTGCTTGTTGCTCGCTACAATTTAGTTGAGATTGTTCCTGTTGTCTGATCTTCAAGTTTACTGATTTTTATCTTATGTGCGGTCTGCTGTTTATAAGTACATCCTGTGAACTTCTTGATTCCAGGTACTGTACTTATCTGTTTTGGAATTTCAAATTGATTCTTTCTGGTTTCTTCTCTCTATTCCTCATTAAGTTCATATTTTCCTTTAATTATCTGAACATATTTGTACCCCCTAAAATCATTGGCTACAAATTCATTCTTCTCTGTCATTCCTTGTTTGTTTCTATTGACTGACTTTCTCCTGGTAATGGACTACATTTTCGTGTTTCTTTGTCTACCTGGTAATTTTTTTTAATACGTGCTGGATGTTACTAATGCTACATTATTGACTGTCTGGATTTTTTGTCTTAGTTGAAATTTGTTCTGGTAGGCAATTCATTGATTTGTAAATCAATTTGATCCCTTCAGACTTGTATTTCGGCTTCATTTGGGATTGTCTATTATCTTCAACCTAGGCCTAGCTTAGATCTGCTCCTAAGGGTGGGCTTTCTGGGGTCCGCATGACATTTATTAAAGATTCTCCATTGTGATTGGGGAGTGCTCTGTTCAATCCTCAGTAGATCAGTATACAATCTCTGATAGATACAGGACCAGTTATTCTGTGATAATCATTTTTGCCTGATAGATATTATTTTAATATATCTGTAAAGTGTTGCCCTACACAACTCTTCTGCACATCTGTGGCTCTCCTTCTGTGCACAGCTCCCTTCTTTCTAGTACTATATCCATGGATTCCAGGCACCACAGTGGCTTTAAACTGAAGCTTCTCTCCTTGCCTCAGCAAAACCATGTTTTGGCTCCCTGTTGGGCCCAATCCAGCAAATGCCTGCAGTAGAAAACTGGGGCCATTCCATGGCTCGCCTCATTTGTTTCCCTTTTATCAGGCATCACAGTCTTGTCGTCTGTTATCTGATGTCTGAAAACAATTGTTTTTATATTTCTTTTTTCAGTTTTATAAATGTTCACATTAGGACATACAGCTTTTGTATGCACCAGTTATTCTTATATCTTGAGGAAACTGAAAGACCACATAAAATAGACCAGTCAGTTCATTTTGCATACAGAGAAACCAAAAGCACTGCCCATGGATTAGCTAGGATCTCTATATTATAAATCCATGGTAAATGTAGAACAGCAGTGGCTTTTGATTCTTAGTTTCTCCAACCAACTATGTAGTATCTAGTAGAAAGTATCTATAAGCAGACTGTAGAGATGAATTGGTATCCATGGAAACCAGAGTCTGGGCATCTCAGGGCCCTGGGCTCTGGTCCACTCTAGTTTGCCTCTGATGAAGTCCCGCCTTATTCTGAGACTGAGATAACACTGCACTTTCTTCGGGTGTGTGGGGCCCTGAAACTAGGTCTGGCCAGTAAGTTGTGAGCAGAAGTACTGTGTGTCAGTTCTGGGTGAGCACTTATTGCCAGCACAGGCCTTCC
>PVJO010013834.1:0-50384 GCA_004026905.1 Hystrix cristata | reverse complement strand
GTTCTGAACTCAGCTAAAAGATAATTTTAAAGTCAAAATGAATTAATATCACTTTGAATTCTTATTTTTTTTAGAGTGTTTTCCTAAGAAATTCCAATGAAATTAAGCAAAATAAGGACAAGGGTTAGGGATTTAGCTCAGTGGTAGAGAGCTTGCCTAGCAAGCAGAATGCCCTCAGTTCAACCCCCAGCCCCCCCCCAATAAGGATAAAAGTTGATAATCATTGGGACATAGCAGATCTGGGAGGATATAAATGTTTCTTTTGGGGCAGCAGAATACTTTGCCTTGTAGTGGTACATAAATGAAGAATTTGTGTAGAATAAACGTTCTCCCATTTTTAAAGTAATGTTCACATTAGTGGATGCATAAAATATGGAAATGTTATTTGTCTCTTTTGTGTTTTAAATTCCCACGAAAAAGAGTACATTTCTTATCCTGTCACCCTCATGGTACTGGTAAAGGTGGTGAAGCCTGTAATAAAGTACTTGTACCTCCCACGAACTGTAAAGTGTAATGTGCTGGTATCACCCATCGTGCTGGTATCAACTATTCATCATTTGATTGGAGAAGCAGAAGTTTTATGGTATTTTAAGAAAAATCCAGACCATATTTTACAAAGAAATGCTTTTAAAATGCAGTTATTTAAAATATATACTGAAAGAACTTCTTCTGACAACAAAATATAGTGTTCATCTGCCAGATTTATTAGTGGGTTAATTAATTGATTAAATATTGAATATTGAACTCTGCTTAACAATAACAAATGTATATAGTTTCCCATATTTCACAAAATTAATTTATAAACAGAAGTGTTTGCTAATAAAAGTAAGGGGCACTAAGATGTATTTAGGGGATTTAAAAGTCAGAGGCTTCAAAACAGGAATTTCCTTCTTGCTTTTTTTTTTTGCAAATAACAGATTATACAACTTTTTAGTAGAAATGTATTACTTTATTTTTAAGAGATTAATTTAGCAATTTATTCTTACATTTTAATGTATATTTTTGGACCAACGTTCCTTACTGCACACACAATTACAGAAAAAATAAGGCACGGATAATACCTAAGTAGGAAAAAAAAAACCAACAACCAAAAATCCAGCTTTTATGTTTGTAACCTGTTGTTAGAACAGTCTTAACCTCTTTACCAAAAAAGAAAAACTTCACCCAGGTTTCCTTACTCCTCCTTGCGGGGCCCCCACGCAGAGCTCAGCTACTCGTAGCCTCCGCCTTGCTCAGCCACTGCTGTTGGTCACTTCCACCCTTGCTAGAAAAAGATTGAAAAGGGCAGGATGTGCCCGCCATGTAAAACTCCTGGAGCAGGTTTTCCGTTTGTAGGGAAAATAGCATTCACTGTTATTTTTGTTGATTTGTTGGTAATTTGGTAGTTTTTATAAAGTTACCTAGAACAGAACTCTCAAAATCCCTCACCTTGGACTTGCAGCTGAGATGTACGATTAGAGCCATTTCCAGGTCAGATATTGAAGCTGTTCTTGGCCTTACACTCTAATCTCTAGTTACGCTGTTTCCTGAAGTTACGGTGGAGTGCAGAGACCGGTCATGATGGAGACAGTGTAGTGTGATGAACTCTGACTTGTCAGCATGGCCACCATTTACCGTGTAATCAACTCTATCAGTTAGTTAGAAACCAAACTTTTTAAAAGACCATTATGATGTTTTTCTATATGTTGTTAAATGTCAATGAAAAGTTAAAAAAGAAGTTTAGCAGACTCCTAAAACCGTAGTAGCCCAGCTGATGCAGGAAAAACCCCTGCATCTCTGACACGCACCCCCATGGCACACAGCTGAACTTGAGAGAAACGCCTGCAGGGCAGGTGAGAGTGCGGGTGTGGAGAGTAGGAGAGTGGAGGGCTTTGCACAGGATGCACGGGAAGGAGAGAGTGGGGGTGTGTAGTGTGCTGGAAGATAAAGACCGGAACTTGCCTCTCTTGCTCTAAAGTGACTACCGGCCTCTGCACCAGGTTCAAGAAAAGCTCTAACCAAGATGCTGGGTTAGGGGATTTCCCTGGCTCCCTGCCGCTGGCGTGGTACCTCAGGCGCAAAGTGTGTCTCCTGTGATCTCTCCAACTGCGGGCCTTTCCTAAGGGGGAACGTGGGGTTCCCATTTCATGTTGCCTTTGTAGTGTGGGATCCATACACTGAAGAACACAAACATCAAAAATAAGTAGAGGTGGGTTCTGTGGCTTGTGCCTGTAGTTGCAGGTATTCAGGAGTCTGAGGCAGAAAGATCACTTGAGTTTAGTGCCAGCCTGGGCAACATAGTGAGATGCTGTCTCTTGAATGAATGAATAAATGAATGAAAAATTGACAAACTATACAAGTTAATGAAGGTAAGAAGGTTACCAGGTATGAAAGGTGCCAGTGAATGCAGTAAACCTGCCTTCCAAAAAAACTGAAAGAGACTTTAATATGTTCAAAAGAAGTAAAGGATAATACCATTTCAATTACACTTAAAGCTGTACCCTTACAAGTTGTGTAGTATAATGCGAACATTTACATAGGATATGTATAATTCAGCAAATTTTGCCAAAAATAAAACTTAAGGAACTATATAGTATACAGTATAGGGACTTAATGTATTGTAATCTGTTTAAAATATGAACTATTTTTGAAGGGAAAAATAGGAAAATCAAACTGATAAAGACAGGAAAAGGGAGAAACTACAGAAAACTGATTGAGAAAAATCATAGAAACCCCTGCAAAATTAAATGGAAATTTGTTATTAGAATAAAAAAAGCCCAGTTAAGCACACATAAACAAAGGTTTCACACTGCTTTGTGTGTGTGTGTGTGTGTGTGTGTGTGTGTGGTACTGAGGCTTGATACTAGGGACTCACACATACTAGGCAAGTGTTCTACAATGAACTACATCCTCAAACTGTTTAGCTCTTTTTTATTTTTGAGAGAGGGTCTTGCTAAGTTGCCCGAGCTGGCCTTGAGCTCTTGATTCTCCTGCCTTAGCCTCCCAAATAGCTAGGATTACAGGCAGGCATGTATCACCATGCCTAGCTCTGATTTTTAAGAAATATAGTTGTATGCCATTTGTAAGAGATGTTATGGTTTAGTTGTAAAATTGCCCTCAAAACCTCCTGTGCTTGGAAGATGACTGGTTTATGAGGCACTATAGCCGGCTTGCTATCAGGAGGTGGAGTCTGCCTGCAGAAGCAGGCCACTGTGGGCATGGCCTGGAGGGCTCCATCTCTCTTCCTGGCCCATCCTTCACTGCCTGCTTCCTGGCCGCCCTGAGGTGAGCAGCTCTCGTCAGCCCAGGTGCTTCTGCCATGCCGCGGACCTGCCAGGTCTGGACCTTCTGAAATGTGAGCCAAAGCAAGCCTCCCTCCTTCAGTTTTTGTATTGGGTACTGGGTCCCAGCAATAAAGAAAGGTGACTAAGATAGACAATTACATGAAGGTTGGAAATAAAAAGAATAAAAAACTAAGTGCTAAAAAGACAAGAAAATCAAAACTTAAGGAATCTTGAAAATTTACAAGCTGGATACAGAAGTTAAATGGTGAATTTAATAAGAAATTTCATTCTTTTCAATACAACATTTAGGAAAATTTACTATGTTCAAACACAAAGAATAGATTTAACATAAAATGGGGCGATCAAAATATGTTACATTTTTTTTTTAATCTTATGATAAAAGAAGTTATTCGGAGTAAGGGAGAGTATTTTGAGGTGATTAAAGGCAGTGTGTAATACTGTAATAATTTATTTAAACACTCTTTGTCACACCTTGTATATATACTTACATTTATATAAATGTATATGCATTTCAATAAATTCTAAGCATACTCAGATAGTATCACTTAGAATACCTTCTTCAACCAAAATATAATAAATTCTCTATTCGTAATAGCTAAATCTTGGAAGCAACCTATATGTCCATTAACAGATGAGTGGATTTTTAAAATGTATTTATACACAGTGGAGTACTTCTTTTCCATAAAGAAGAATATATTTGAGTCATTTGTAAGAAAAATGGATGCATCTTGAGACAATAAAGAGATACTCTCTGGGTTACAATAAGCATTTCCTAATAGATAAATGCATTAGAATATTTTTATTTGTTTATCTGTGTTCATCCACCTCTGTGTCTCCTGCACTCCTCATATGCAAAACCATTAAGTAATCTGTTCTGGAACTTCAGACTAAAAATACTGCTAACAAGGGATACTTTCTCAGAGTGCTGATCTAGTATTGTTTCCTATAATACTGCATTTGAGCTCTGTAATTAGAACACTAAAATAACTAGATAGATTCCCTATTTAGTAATCTTTATTTATCTCATTCATTCAGCTGATATTTTTCTCAGAGCTGTGCTGTAATGTAACTGGCAGTCCAATTCCCTTCGCTTCACCATCCTCCACACAGAATTCTAGGCCGACTAGGTGACTCAACCCCTTGCTATCGCCTGACTATCCACAGATACTTCCTGCCTGTCATACCTTTCTTTCTTCTGTGCTTGGTGGCTAGTATGGACTCTCTTTCCTCCTCTTCCTCTTCCTCTTCCTCCTCCTCCCTCCCCCTCCCTCCTTCCCCTCCCCCTCCTTTCCTTCTTCCTCCTTCTACCCCTTCCTCTTTCTCCCCCTCACACTGCCCTCCCCCTCCTTGTCTAATCTCTTCCTTTTGCCCAGATCAGATGTAACTTCTTCCTTACACAGTCTTTCTGCTTGGGCCTTTAAACAGTAGTTCTTATTTCCCCTGGTCCTCTCACAGCAGCACACTGTAAGAGACATGCTGCACCTGCACAAGTCATCAATAGCCCTGAGGCTGCTCAGTGTCACACATGCCAATGCCATGTGTCATGTGGCAGCCTGATACAGCCTGTCCCAGGATTCCCAGGAGATAAGGCCATCTCAGCAGACACAGCTCACCCGAAGGAACAGCTTAGCATCCCCTGGGAGAGAAACACCTGGAAACTGAGCCAGGTGGAATGGGGGTACAAAAAAAGAATTCCAGACACTGAGAATGGCTCCAGCCGGAGCCCCGCCTGGTTCTGGCTCAAGCCTGTTCTGTCACCTGACATGTGAGATGATAGCGTGGCCTGCACTGCGGCAGGAAGTGTGTAGGACTGTCTCTCATGGGACCTGGACTGAAGGGGAGAAGGTGCCCCTGTGGAACCCGGTTCCCAGGACCACTGAGGAGCTTGGCCTTGACACCCGTGTAACTTACATGATACTTAGGCTGGTTTGCAGGACAGCAGTCTCTGCTCAGTTGTATCTTCTTACTGAGATGATAAATGTCAACGTCTGTGTCCTGTACGTTTTTAAAGCCCCCAGTGCTTTGTACACATCAGTAATTGTGTAAATATGTAAGGATCTGAAATTAACCATAGTTACAAATGAGACAATATGATTCTCTAATCCTTTTATTTTCATTATCTCTTCTCATTTATACCTGATTTCCAAGAAAGGAAGTCTTCAAAAGAAAAAAGTGAGTCATGTAATTTTAATTGATATATAATGTTTATGTTTACTATTTGTTTATATTGGGACTATGTAAAATACTAAAAAATATTTTAAAGAAATTTAGCTGTCTACACCAGATATGTTGCTGTGTACTACATATTGCTTATAGCCGTACTACGTGAAAAATACTTTTTAAAAATTACTGGAAGAAATATTCAGCACATCTCTGCAAAACATCGCTGGTATGCCAAGGAAGCAGTCTATCTATGGCGGTATGCGTAATAACAGACGTATCACTGGACAAATGTGTACTGAAGAGTAGAAGCCAAGGGATTCTCCCTTCACAATCTGATTTAATTATTTATATTTTATTTTTAAGAAGATGCATCAGTTTTGTACTTAGAAAATTTTTCATTAATAAAAGTGTCAGTCTCTGCCATATCCAAAGGCTTTCATGTATAGTAGTAAGTCCCTGACTTTGAGTGAGTTCCATCTCTGGGAGAATCTTTGTAAGTCGGATTTGTGCGTGATCTGACAGAGTGAGTCTTACACAGTGCACCTGTGAAAGTCTGCACCTTGAACATTTATAAATTGAGGACTTACCGTGTAAGAGTCTTACATTTGTATTAGTTATTTCTGTAAGAGACAGAAAAACCTCCAGCTCTGCTCCTAATAATCAGCATACTTCAATGTTAATTTTGCTAGTTTACATTTGATAGAGGAGGATTCTGTTATCTGATATTTTGATCCAGTTTTGCTTTTTGAATTTTATTTGTGTTTCTGCTTGAATGGAGGTCATTGTGCTAGATTATTTCTGATCTGTATCTGTAATATTATGTGCTTATAAGTTTCAGATATCTGTAAATAATTTCGGAGATCACAAGTCTCTGTGTTATTTTTTCAAGTACAGAACTTCCTTTAGATTTAGTGATCATCTATATTACAGACTTTGACACTCTTTATGTTGCAAAATATACAAGTCAGTTAGCCAAAACATTTCTAAATAATTTCTCTCCATATTATTTTGTGCAAGTTCTCTGTGGAAAATTAACTGTAATAATAAAAAACACCGTATAACCCAAATAGTAAGATCGGTAATATACTTAGCCACCCTTCATTTTTACTCAGACCCTTACCTTTTGATTCAGCACATGTTCCTGTCACAATTTAAAATTTTTTCTTCAGTTCTTGTTTTCTTTGAAATGTAGTCTATGACTTACTTCTCTCTAAAGATTAAAGAACACTGTAAGGCTTCTTAGGAGGGTAAGAGCAAAGCTTGAATTCCATGTGCTTGGTTAATGTAAGATCACAGTGGTGAATATTGATTCATCAAACTTTAGTGCAACTAAGCAACAGAATATGCGGCACAGCAGAGATGAGGCTGAAAAACTTGGAATTTGTCAGAAAAGTTGCAGGAGAGCAACAGAAATCAGAGGAAGGGAAATGCGTGGCTGGGGCTGGTACTGGAAAGCTCTGGTATGCCAAGGAAGCAGTATATCTATGACGATAATGCTAGTTTAGACCATGTTGTCATAAAGGGGTGGCGAACCTGTGGCACACATGCCGGAGCAGGCTGTTTGTTATCATTGAAAGCGCTGAAAGGTTCGCCATCACTGTCATAGAGCCTCATTTAGGAACTTAATAGAATTTTATGAGTGCATTTTTATAGGTGTAAAGTCACTGGCAGTGGTTTCTGGTAAATGATTCCATGCGGTACTGGAAATGAATATGGTATTGTAACACAACGAAATACAGTTCTCTTTTAAATATTACGAACATATGAAGAAAATTATTTGGCACTGGCATGATTTTAACACTTTGTCAGGAAGCATTAAGTGAATTAATGTTTTCACTTTTATTATAACTGTCTTCTATTCTTGGCAAGTGTGGTTGGTTGTATTGTTCAAGATGCCTGCCGTACTCTCAGGGAAGGATTAGATTTCCCTGGTCCATTCAGTATTGCACACATGACTTGCTCTGGCCAAAAAATATTTTGTTCTTGTTTTTTCATATGACCCATAAGTTAGAGGGAAACGGTTGGAGATTAGAGAGGTATTCTGCATGGGCAAATCCATAAATACTAATATTTTTATGTCTTAATTATCTGATTGAATTTTACAACACAATTTAAATTGTTCACACTGATATGGTATTATCATACTTGGAAATATTTTTTTTCTGAAGTCATTTCAGAACACTGGAATTTGACATTGTGTACTACATACTGTTAAAAGTGTATTAATATGTTCATGACGAACCTACAATTTGTATGTCTTGCTGCCTTGGTGGCTTTAACCACTAGTGGTACGTGCATGACTGTCCCATCAAGTGGCTCTTTTATTTATTTTATTAGTAAAAAGACTGATAAAAGTGATTCAATCCTTTGTTCCACTGGTGGTCCAAGCTGCCCAATGGGACAGGCATTCATGTACCACCCATGGTTCAAGCTGAGGGGAACTTGTTAAAAAGACTCAGGCATTACTCCACCATTTACACAGGCATACTTTAAACGTATTTGAGCAAAACAGATGTTCCTTTTGCAAATACAAAAAAAAAAAAAGAAAGAAAGAAAAGTATTTGCTGTGTGCACTCCTAGCGTGAGGGACAGTTAGGAAGAAAAATGCATGAAAAATGTGTGAGTTTTATAAATCTGCCCTGGCTTTTAGCAACTTCAAAGACTTGAAGGGTTTGAGGAGTAAAACCTTCTCTGACATGAATGAGGGAAGAGTTTCCCAAACTCTGAACCATTTATAAATTATTAACTGGTTTTATGTGCTTTTAAGTCTCATGAAAATATACCATACATTGTTCTTATTAATCTTGATGAAAATTTCATTGTTGGCTTAAAAATGAGATTGCCTGGAAACCCATTTTTTAAAGTATTTCAGCCGTGAAGCTTATGAATCATTAGGGATGGGAGACTTATGTTCATATAATTGTACTGTTTGTTCTCTGTTTGTGCAACTGAAAACTGAGAGTGGAAAGTCATCTTACTTTCATTAACATTGAGCTTTGGGGGGAAGTACTTGATTATGCAGACTGTGTTGCTTTTAATCATCTGCCTTTAGAAACAGGCAATCAGAATTCTCAGAAGGATCAGGGGCCGAAGGGAAGGGACAGAGTAGTCAGCCCTTGATAGTTCGCTAACATCTGAAAATGTAGTACTTTTGTCCTGTCAGACTGTAGTGGTCATTTGTATGAAACTGACCTACATTCGTTCTGGCCAGTCATTCAACAAACATTAACGACTGCTTGTCACCTAAGATTAAAGAGCAAAGCTTGGTATTTATGAAAATTGGAAGGGGACTCAACTAGGACATTTAGACAGACTTGAAAAAGAATTTTAGAAGCGATTACACAGTAGAGATTAATGTGCTCGCTTTGTCACAGAGCTACTTTAACATTAAACAAAGGCTGGATTGTCTTGAGCATCCTCTTCCCTGCTGAGATATTTCTGATAAGTTTTTCACTGATTCAAAAGATACCCTATCAGATATGTTGGTAGCAGTGGACATTTTAGGAAATAATTCTTGATTTAGTACTATAACTCTGACCCTTTAAATACATAGAAGTATTTAATGTCCCTTTTTTGCTTTTCACCCCCCACCCCGGGCTCATAGGTTAGTTTCACACATCACCTGTGCAGTGTTAGGTGTACACGCCTGGGGGACCTCAGATGACTTCAGGAACTCTGTGCTTCTTCAATGTCTTTTCAAAGACATTCCAGCAAGGAAACATATTTAATACTGCTCCCCAGTTAAATCCGAAGGTTTTTATTTGGTTTCTTTCTGGCCAGCACTAAGAAGAGGAGAAATGCATTAGGTGTAGTTGGCAAGGAGGATCACACACTTACCGAGAGCAGGACCCTTGGGGACTTTATGGCAGTGCAGGAATGCAGGAGTGAATTAGGAGGCATTTGGGGAGGGGAAACAGCTAGAAAATACGGTCGTGTATGTAGCCAGCTTGTGAGGACAAAGCAGGGGAGAAATTGGAGACACCAAGTGAAGAAAAATAGGCCAAGCCTAGACAAGTTCAGAGAATGTTTGTCTTGGAACCACATTCAGCAAACACTCCTGAAAACGAACACAGCCTCCTCTGAAGTGTGTTTTCTCACTTTTGGGTCTCTGCTCAGCAAGCGTTGCCTGAGAAGTAAGCAGAGTTTCCCAAGTTGTGTAGACAGGGTCTTGATAAGGTTGAGAGTTTTGAGTTTGTCTTGCAAGTACAGTACATTAAAAGAATGAAGATGAAATGATTATATTTTATAATCTGCGTATAAATTTTATGATCTGTTTACAAATTATATTTTTATTTACTATATACAATACACTTTTTATGAAAATAGATGAAGGGTGTTGTATTTTGTCAGTAAAGCCGCCAGCAAGTCATCAGTTACCTTTCTCCTTCGGCCTCTATACGTGATTCCTGCCCTGTAGTTAACAGCTTCGTTTCAGACAAGGCATTATTTCTGCCCTAAATGAGGAACTAATGGAATGTAGATTGCCGACAGCCTCAATTTAGCATCCAGTGACCCACGACCAGCAGCTGGCGAGATGGGAATGCTCCAGATCCTTCTGGGATTTCCTTGTGACTCGTGGCAGCAGTGTGACCTTGCAGCCCAGTCTCTTCTGTCCTACTCCAGCACGCACACGCAGTGCTCCCAAAATGAGTAACCCAGGACAAGTCTTTAAACAGAATTTCTGATGAATTGTTCTTAGTGCTGCTGAGAGAGATGTTCAGAGAAGTTAGTGCTCTTTTCCCCAGTACCTTTCAGTCCTCTTTCATCTTCTAACTCAAAAGACTGCCTGAGACATCAGTGTGGGCTGCTGTTATGAAAAGAGAAGGGTGAATTCACTCACTGCCTGTATATTTTTTGTCTTCAAGGCATTCGTGGCTCTTGGGGTTTTGAGATTGGGAATGACTCTACCATATTAGATTAATATAGTTGCTGAAGATGAAAGGACAGAACATCTCTAATGCATCAGATAGAAAAACAAGTTCAAAGTATCTGGTCCTCTACATTTTTTATTAAAGTCGTTCACACTCTTAAAAATGGTAATGTTTAGAATTCCCCTGAATTCAGTAGAGCATCCCTGTTTGCTTCCTTATCTCCAGGAGCTAAGAAGAATGAAGGCAAGTAGTAAGAATTTCTGGCAAAGTAGCACAAAGAGACCTGTGAAAGAACAGTTTTATCTATTTTTTTAGCCTGATATTTCATTTTTAAAATTTATATGAATTTTCATGTATACTCTGAAAGACAGCCACATTAAACATTTGTGCTAGCTTTCCATCACTATGACAAATAATGGAGAGCATCAGTTTATAGAGAGAAAAGGATTATTTTGGCTCATGGTATTAGAGTTTCAAATATCTGATTGGTGGCTCCATTGCTTTGGGCCACACACATAGCAAGAGTGTGGGTGGAACAGAATCACTCACCTCCCAGCTGGGAAAGGAGAGAAGGGAAAGAGCTGGTGTTCCACTGTCCCCTTCAAAGGCACAGGTCTGTGACCTGAAGACATGCTCGGTCCGTCTCTTAAAGATTCTGTCGCTCCCAACCAGGATCACCTTGGCCCTTAGGGGACATCCCATATGCAAACTGTAGAAATGTTACACTTTTTAGTATGCATCTTGGAGTTCTGGACAACCCTACCTCATATCCTCTCACCCCTCAACCCATGAGTGAGAAATGGAAAGTTGTTTCTAAAAAATGTGCTGTTTTATTCTGTAGCACATCAGTACACGTTCTAATTTGAGAACCATCACAGTAGAACATAGACCAAACACATGAACAAAGCTGGGTTCACAGATATTAAAAAGGAGTAGGCAAATTCTAGTGAGATGGTTTGACCTCAGCTTACTATCAGTGTAAAACACGTGTCACAGAATTAAATACTACTCTTAGCGTTTTGTGAACATTGTAGGTCTATGGGATAACTAAGACTTGTACATCTAAATTTGTTGAACAAAAAGTACGTTCAGAGCAGAAAGGAAAATATTTCAGAAATCTGTGGTGTACTGGTATCACTAACTGTGAAAAACGAACAAGTTAATTTACTTTCCTGAGTTTTATTTTTTGACTGTATTTATTTGGAATTAACTCTGTTATAGAATGGTGTACTGTTCTCAAACTAAACTAAAATAGCAGTTATTTTTTCCCAGATGAAAACATGACAGTTGTTTCATTTTAGCTGGCATATATTCAGATGATTGCCAGCTTTTACTTTAAAATACCCTGTTCTCCATCGTTTCTTGGCCTTTTGGCTAAGATCAATTGTAAAATACCCTGTTCTTTCACTCAACCCCTGTCTTCTTTACTTTCTTCCTTGCTGGGACACAGTACCTGACATCCACAAATTAAAAGAGGAAAGGTTGATTTCTGCCCACAGTTTGTAAAGGATTCAGTCCATGGTCAGCTGGCTCTAAGGAGGACAGCATGGCAGAGAGCAACAGTTCTTGGTGTGCCAACGGGAAGCAGAGAGAGAGAGATCCAGGGAGATAGGAGGGAGATAAACCCTTCCAGGCTACACCCCAGTGACACACCTCCTCTAACCAGGCTGCACCCGCCAAAGCACATTTAGCCATAAACTCATCAGTGGACTGCCCTGCTGGTAAGTGCCACACACCCGTGATCCACTCACCTCCCAGAAGCCCACCTCTGAGTGCATGAGGCTTTCGGAGGACATCTAGATATAAATCATAACATGCCCTTAGGTAGAACTGCCCTCTAGTTAGTTCATTGTATACTGCCAAATAATTATTTTCTTATGTTTTATCTGCATTATTTATATACCTCTGTGCTGCTAACTGTCACAAACTGAAACTTCCCAAGGGCAAAATGGGAAAGTGTTCTTTGTGCCAGGCGTTACCTCTTACAAATAGCAATGTCTTAGTACATGTGAGTATTACTGAAAGAACAGTAATGAAAACGAATGTTCCAGCTTTCCAGTTCTCTAGGTTTTTTAACAAAGGATGGTAATTTTGTTCTTTTAGATGGCTTTTGTGTCATGTAGAGAAGGCTAGACTTACTTGAAAAATTTATACAGGAAATGACATTAGTTAACAATGAAGACCGACCATCGCCACATTCATTACAACTCACAATATCCTCTGCCTTTTTCTATTTTGTCTTTTCCCGTTCCAACTCATATTTGGGAGTATAGGATTCAGGAAGTTTTTGAAAGAATCAGTGGCAGCTCAACTCTGTTATCTCAGAAAACACAGCACTCCCAAGAGTCAGAAGACTTTGATTCGTGCCTGTACTAGGTAGTAACCAGAGTTGGCTTCCAGTCATTTATTTTACCTTTCTAATCCTTAGTTTGCTGATCGTTACAGTAGAAGGAAGTAATAACACTAGATCTTGCTTATGTGTAAGATTATTGAGAGAATCAAATGAAAAAATATAAGCTTAATTTTAAGGGCCTGCTTATACATCGCAGTTTCACAGTATATTATATCTTTCTTCCTTAAAGAACTAGGGTAATGACTAAACTTGCATATCTAATTGGCATATGTAAATTTAAAGTTTCTTTCTTAAACAGGCAAATATTTTAGGATAAAAGAATTCATTTTTTCCTACAAAATCATTCTTGAATGTATAAGAACTGTCATCTATTTTCATTAAATCTTATAAATTATTACAGTGCTTAGTATTAGAATTTTAGAATACATTTCTTTAGTGAGTTAATATGTGGTTTGATAGAATAAAGATAGTTGAAGTCCTCGTTTATTTTTCTTAAGGAACAAAATATTTTCACTTTCTTCTCTATTTCAGGAAGTTTAGGTTAGGCTTTTAAAAAAAAGCACTATGAGGAAAGGATGCATAATTCATGGAGTATATTGAGTGAGCTTATCCCTCATAAATTGTTATGCTTGCTGTCCACATCTGTGGCTCATTTCCTGAAGAAGTAAAGTAATGCCATTAAAACTCCAGCAGTATGATCTACATCAGAACGGTTGGTTATTTTGAAGTCTTGACCTTAGACTTTACATTTTAAGTTAATTTAAATCTCACTTGTCACAAAGAAATAAATAACAGGGTGCAGGCATAATATAAGAGAATATTCATGAGGAGTTTTCCTCTTCTTAGACGGTATGATTAAGGTTTTATAAAATTTGGCGCTATCTTGTAGATAAAATGCTCCCCCCGAATGCTCTAGTGATCAGTGGATTTGTCCCATTGTCCTAGTGTTCAAAGAGGACAGTAATTAACAGTGCAGTGGATTAATCCGTAGCTGAATGGGGTATTAGGAGTGGGGCCTCACTGGAGGAAGTAGGTCACTGAGGACAGCCTTTGAAGGTTGTATCTGTCCCCATTCCCATCTGACTGTCTTTCCTTCTACTTGCTGGCTGCCGTGAGGTGAGCAGCTTTCCTTTTCCAGTATGTTCTGCTGTGATGCTTCCATCTCCCCATGGGCCTCAACACAGTGAAGCCACCTGATCATGGAGTGAAATTTGTGAAACTATGGGCCAAAATAAAACCTTCCTTTGTTTTTCTCAGGTATTTTGTCATGGCAATGAAAAGCTGATTGACACAAAGAAAGAGTAAGATTATAGAATGACAATTTGGGTCCCTTTCTATGTTCAGAGTAATCCTCAATGTTAAGGTATTTGGTAGTGGGGCCTTTGGAAGGTGATTAAAGTGATAATAAGAACTCCGTCATGAATGGGATAACTATAGAGAGATCCCAGAGAATTCCCTTGCCCTTCTCCCATATGAGGACAAAGGGAAAGGACAGCTGTCCGTGAACTACAAAGAGAGCCTCACTAGTTAGTGAAACTTCTGGTTCCTTGACCTTGAAAGTTGCAGAACGCTGAAAATTTTCTGTTATTTTTAGCTATTCGGTCTATCCTATGATAGGAGCCCTAATGGACTAAGACAAGTAGATAGGACTAAATGGTACATCTCAGCCAACAATATTGATCAGTTACATTAAATATAAATGGTTTAGATACCCTATATAAAAAGCAGAAATTGCCTAAAGGGATAAAAAGTGAGCAAGGTGCAGCTATCTTCTGTCTAGAAAAAAAAAATTAAAGGCATATGGTTTAAAAGTAAACAGATGAACATGACATATGTAAACACTCATTGTATGAAAGATGGAGTGTCTTGGTTATTAATATACAAAGAAAATTCTGAAGTAAGGAATGTTACTAGAGATAAAAAGGGACACTCCATTTATAATAAAGTGTCCAGTTCTTCAAGACATAAAAATTTAAAATGCATCTCTCTTTCGTTTTCAGCAGTGGAGGTTGAACCAGAGCGTCATACTGACCTACACAGCCAGTCTTTTTGCTTTTTATATTTCAATTTTGATACAGGGTTTGTTAATCACTTTCATCCCATTGCTGGGATGAAATAACTGCAATTTGAAGAAAGATTTATTTTGGCTCACAGTTTTCAGAGGATTCAGTCCATGGTTGGTTGGCTCCTGTGGAGAAACAGCACAGCAAAAGGGATGGTGGAGGAAAGCGGCTCACCCCATGTCAGCAGGAGGCAGAGAAGGGAGGAGCGCAGGAGAAGAATATACCTTTACAAGTCACAGCTCCACTGCCCCACCTCCTAGTACCCCATTCAGCTGTGGACTCAAATGTGGATCAGTCCACTGGTGAATGTAGAACTCTTGTGATCCAGTTACCTTCCAAAAGCCTCACCTCTGAATACGAGACTCTGGGGGGACATTTTAGATCTAATCCAAAGCACAGGGTCTCGCTAAGTTGCTGAGCTGCCCAGTGGCAGTCCTCCTGCCTTAGCCTCTCAGGTGCTTGGAAACTGTGTACTTCTTTAGTGACAGAGCTTCTCACAAATCAGGATATTTTTTAGTTTCACAAAAATTCGCAAATATTTGAATATTAAGCAACATATTTCTAAATAATTCATGCTGTAAGAAAGAAGTTATAAGGTAAATTCACAATACTTTTAATTCAATAATAATGAAATTATAACATCAGAGAATTTGGGCTGCAACAAAAGTAATACTAAAAAATGAAAAGCAAATAAAATCCAAAATAATTTGAAAAAACAGTAAGAGTAGAAAGCAATAAAACAGAAATGAGAAAGCAACACATAAAGTTAATGAAATCAAAGCTATTTCTTGAAGAGATTAATAAAGTAGATTATAGCCAGACTCATCAAAGAGGAAAAGAAGAAAAAACTGAATTCTCTACTATTAAAATTAAAAGAGAAGTCTGATGAAATGGGAAAAAAATCCCCAGTGAAACAGATTTCTGAAACTGACACCAAAAGTAATAAAAAAGCTGAATCATAAAATGTATTTTAAAAATCAAATTTGTAATTCTTTTCCACAAGGAAAAATACCCAGGTTGCTTCATTTATAAATTAATCCAGCTATTTAAGAAAGAAATATTCTATACATCCTGTATAAAATCTTTCAGAAAAAAGCTGGGTGAGGAAGGAGGATTTCCCTCCTCATTTTATAAGAATACTTTTATTGTGGTACCAAACTTTAGGAAAAGTACAAGAGGAAAAATATAGGCTAATATACCAATATCTTTCTTGTATATAGGCACAGAAATTCTTAAATTGAATTCAGCTACCTAAAAGATTATATGGTTGAGGTAAATGGTGTAATTCATTACATAAAGAGAATAGATGAGAAAAAAACATATGATTAATCTCAGTAGTTATCACTTTTAAAAGGAAATTCAGCATCTATTCATGATTAAAAAAAAACTTTCCAAACACAGGTATTGAAAGGGAACATCTGTGGAAAATTGATAGCCGGCATTATACTTAATGGCGAAAGATTATTTCCCCCTAAGATTGAGGATCATGTAAAAATATCCACACAACACTTCCATGCAACATTTTATTGGTGGTCCTGGCCAGTTTGATAAAGCAAGAAAAGGCATTCAGTTTGGAAAAGGAGATATACTGTACTTTCAGTTGAGGTTGTATTCACAAAAAGCTACTCAAATAAGTAAATGTAACATGGTCTTAGAAAAAGTTTTTATACAAAAGCATATTTCTGTTACAGTTGACAAATGAAATATTTTTAAAGACAAATTATAATACCATCAAAACATGAAATTCTTAAAGGTAAATCTGCAAGGAACAAAGACTGCTACATAACACTACAAAACGTTGCTGAATTAAGGATCTAACTAAACAGAGATGTACCAGAATCATGGATTAGAAGACCCAATATGTTAAGGTATCAGTCCTCATTTATTCATTCAAATAATTATGATCAAAATCCCCAAAGATTATTTTGTATTAAAAAAAGTGGTAAGATGATTCTAAAATTTATATGCAAATACAAAAGAATTGGAGTAGCCAAAACCTCTTTGAAAAACTAAAATGTTTCAAGACTTACTATAAAGTTACAATAACATATATATCAAGAGAATGGAATGCATTCTAGAAATAAGTCCATCCATGTATAGCCAGTTGATTTTCAACAGAGATGCTAGGTTAACTTAGTAAGGAAAGGATAATCTTTTCAACTAATGATGCTAATGCAAATGACTATCTATATTGGAGGTAGGAGCATGGACCTCAATTCTAACCTCAGACCTTAAACAAAATATAGCTCAAAATAGATAATGTAAAAGCAAATACCATAAAACATACAAAGCATACATGCGGCTCTGTTTGGTTTCATCAGGGAAAAAGAAAAGAAGTGAAAAAACAAACCACAGACTAAATATTTGCAGTATATATACCTAACAAAAGACCATATGAATAAAGGATTCTTACAATTTAAGATAAAGCAAACACCAGACCAGAGGATTGAAACAGTTTAAAAAAGACAATAAAGGAATAGCAAATATGCACATAAAAAGATGTTGAACCTCATTAATCATCAGAGAAGTATAACAATTACAGTGGTGTGCTACAGCACACCCACTAAAATGGCTAAACTGGATAAGACTGACAGTACTAAATCAACAAAGTGGGAATGTATACTGTGCTAGTGGGAATGTAAATTGGTACAAACACTTTGAAAATTAGTACGAAAGTTTCTTACGAACTCCCAGTAATTCAGGTAATTCACAGTTAGTCAAGTAAAATATGTGTGATTTGTACACTGGTATGTATAGTAACCTTATTCATAATGGACAAAACTGGAAAGTACCCAGATGGTACTTTAACAGGTGAACTGTTATTTATGATAGAACCTTCTTGACTAAATGCTACCCAGTAATGAATTACTGATATGTCTAAGAAATTGGTAGGATTTCAAAAACATTATGCTGGGTGAACCCCCCCCGACACACACACACACACACACACACACACACACACACACACACACACAAAATATATATCGAGTCTTAGTGTGAATTCTAGAAAAGCAAAACTAATCTCTAGTGACCGAAAGTTGAGCCAGTACTGCCTAGGGTTGGGCGTGAAAGAACTTTTTATTGTTACAGAAATATTCCATATCTTGCTTGTGGTGGTGGTGACATAGATCTACACACTGTCAAAACTCACTGACTGACTTAAAATGAAGTATTATACATCAGTAGATACCAGATTGCTCGGCTTGTAAGAGTTACTTACAACATGATAAATTATGTTGTTTTAGTTGTTTTCAAAAGACAGAATAATTCCACTTGTAGCAAGCAGCATTTGGTGACACCGTTCACAATAGGCAAGATTCTCGTGGTACTATTAATAAAAGCTAATTTCTGAAAAGCTCTAACAGTTTACTTCTGAAAGCAATCAAATAGTCAAGCTGATGTTTTTATAAGACCTTCTACTCACTCTTTACTTCATAATTAAACTTTATTGTGATATATTCTTGATATGCCATTTGAAGAAATAATTCAAGAATTCTAGAGTCATTGCCAAATTCCAGTAACCATGACATCTTGCATAACTGTCCTACAGTCTCATACCAGACTATTAACATTGATACAATCCACTAACTTTGTTCGGCTTCCATGTTTTACCCAAATACTACGTATCTCATGTAGTATTACCATGTGTAGGTTTATGTGTCCACTGGTGCAGTCAAGATATAGTTTGATCACCACAGGGATCCCCAGTGTCATTCCTTTATAACCACACTAATTTCCTTTAATCCTCTTTTGACCTTTTCATTAATTCCTCACTATTACTACTACCACTGTTTTCCTAGTCAATAATTTTGTCATCTCAAAAACATGCAGTAAATGGAATCCTATAGCCACGTCTGTGGCCTTTGTCCCAGCTATGTGGGTGCCTGGGATGAGGAGATTGCTTGAGACCACCCCAGGCAATAGAGCAAGAGCTTCATCTCAGACAGATGAGTGGATGGATGGGTGAGTGGGAGGGTGGACAGATGGACAGATGACAGAGAGACAGATGGAAGGAATCTTGTAGAATGTAACTGTGAGGATTGACCATTTCTGTCAGCATAATTCTCTGGAGATTCATGGTGGATATATCTGCAGTTCATACCTCTTTCAGCTGAGTATAGTATGTTGTGTGGATATACCACGATTAGCTTAACTCTTTACCCATCGAAGGATACCTGCATTGTTTCCATTTTTAACTTGCACAAAATTACTTTCAAGTATCTGGATTTCACTGTCGCATGAAAACACTTATAACAAATAATGTTTCCCACAGTAAAATTTAAGCATTTTGGCAAATTCTGAAATACTCTTAACTTGGTGTACTATCTAAAGTATGGTAAGATCTATTCAGTGTGGGGGAGTTGCTTGGAGGTTACTTTATCTGGGTACAGGGCAGTTTGATTTATGTGGCACCTACACAGTAATGATAAATGCAATTAGATAAAAGAAGCCCGTGTGTCTTCTGATTGGCCCCTAGGGGGAAATGTACCCCGTAGGAGAAAAGTTCCCCTGTTCAGGGGACAAGAATGGCTTTCTCCTTTAGTGGAAAGGAAAGGTTCTTCAGGTACGCAGGGTCAGTCAGATACTCGTACACGCTCTACAAATTGAGTGGCACGGGCTTTGGTTCCGACATGTCCGTCACTGCCTTCCAGGTAGATCGGGAGCTCTTGGTTGGACTGTTCAGCTTTTGGAAGTTCCAATCAAGATCAGAGAGTCAGCTCCAAGATGTAAACTCGTCTGTCATCGATGATTTTCATAATGTTTAGTTTCTGAACTTGAGTTCTCGGAAGCCCTTTTGAAACTTTATCCTTCATACACGAATTGGTTCTGTGATTTTAAATACTGTGTTCAGCTGTAGCTCAGGTTTTGTCACCGTGAGCTGTTTCACATGGCAGTCAACATCAGCAAGAAGCTTGTTAAAATTGCAGGGAGTCTGCTGTTGCTGAGGCATGTGTTTAATGGTAGACCGCTGTTAGCGGCCTCTTGCTGTTAGGTCCAATACCTGGGAAAGTAGGCAAATCCTGCCCACAGTTTTCTACTGTGTTGTCTATTTCCAGAATGTTCATTCAGCTAACAAAAGTGAAGGAAAACTTGGTAGTGCCTCATGCTCAGTCAGCTTCTCTAAAATGTGCCTGCTCAGTCCTGTTCCTTGCACCCTAAGTTGACAGGTAGCTTCTGGCCTGCGTCTCCCTCTGTGCCCCTCGCCTCTGTAGTATGTATGGGTCACTGAAGCAGAATGGATTTTTTAAAGAGTTCTCAGCAGTATTTCTCCAAACCTTTTCTTTAAAACATATTTCAGTATGTTTTTAAATGCAGTCAGCTTTTAAGACACATGTATTTCAGATGCAGAGCCTGTAGGAGTAAGGTCTCCAAAAGAATAAGCAGAAGCAGGAAGATCTTAAGAAAAGGAGTATACTGCTGGCTGGAAAGACTTTGTTTACTTTAGTACTTTATCAGCATTATCACTGATAAGCTTATTTATTGCTTCATCTTCTCTGTTCGCCCTACAGTGTACCCAGAGTCCCACTTTGTCCCACTGCTTCTACTGCCTGTGTCCTGGTCCCATCCCCTGGCCTTTCCCTGCACTGTTGGAAAGGCCCCCTCATTGTTCTCCCTGCTTCGGCCCTGGCTGCTGCCTCTCCCCTCTCAGCAGCAGCAAAGATCCTTTAAAAACGGAAGGCAGATCACACACCCTTCTCTTCCAGACTCCGCAAGGCCTTTGCATGTTACTTCTAAGAAAATAAAAAACATTTTGTAGGGGTTGGGGATTTACTCAGTGGTAGAGTGCTTGCCTAGCAAGTACAAGGCCCTGAGTTCGATCCCCAGCACCAGAAAAAAAAATAATCACTTCGCCAGCATGCTCCAGCACAGCCCTTCCCTGCGGCTCTGTCACCTTCCTGACACTATTCACCCTGCTTTATTTTATTTTTTTTTTAATCAAGAACATGTGTTGGTACATTGTATACATAATGAGCGTAATCAACATGGTTATTTTGTACCTGTACATGATGTATCTTGGTTTCCCCCTTCCCCTCCCCTCCCTTCCATTCAGCCGCCCCTCCCTATTTGAAACAAGTTTATTGACATACTTCCATTTTTTCCCTTACATCTTACTTTTCTTTTAACCTTCCTTCTTTATCCCCCTTTTCCCTATCTAGTTTTCCTCTCTTTTGAATACTGTCTTTTTTTTTTAACATAATACCTGTTATACCCCTTTGTCCTTATTTACTCTTATGGTTTCTCATATCAGAGAAACAGTTTGCTGTGTACTGAAAAGTGTCTGATTTATTTCACTTAAGAGTATGTTCTCAAGGTACATCCATTTACCTAATGTCTCTAGTTTGTCCTTTTTATGGCAGTGTAGTACTCCATTGTGTATGTAGAAAAAGCACATCTTCTTTAGCCATTCATGAGTTGTTGGGCATTTAGGTTGTTGCCAAGACTTAGCTATTACAAATTGTGCTGCTCTGAACATGGTTGTGCATATATCACTGTGGTATGATGATTTTAATTCTTCTGGGACGATACCAAGCAGAGGAATGGCTGGGTCAAATGGAACCTCTAGTTGTAGTTTTCTGAGGAATCTCCACACTGATTTCCACAGTGGTTGGACCAGTCTACATTCCCACCAACAGTGGAGGAGGGTTCCTTTTTCCCCACAGCCCCGTCCAAAAATGGGCATCTGAAATGAATAAACATTTCTCAGACGAAGAAATAAAAATAGCAAGTAAATATATGAAAAAATGTTCAACATCATTGGTCATTCGAGAGATGCAGATCACCTGCTTTATTTTTCCCTTTTGTGTTTACAATTCTGCACTAATATTTAACGTGTAAATGGAAACCTATTGGTATAGTTACCCATTTATTGTCCGTTTGCCACCTAGCATTTTAGCTCCTTGAGAGCAGAGACTTTTCTGTCCAATGCAGTGGCACAGCCGACTAGAACGGAGCATCTGTGTTTCCTTTGCTTTCCACGCGCTGCCAAAACAATAGTAAGCTAAAAGCAGAGGAATTGGAGAATATCAAAGCTCTCTAATAAGCACAACGCCAGTAGGGTGGATAAATGGGTGTTGACAGACTGGTTATTAATTTTTCAGCTTCCAAGAATCAATGTTAAACCCTAGTGTGATGACTGTGAAATTGTCAGCTTTTTTTTATATTCTGCACTCACTTTATGTAGTGAGAAGTATATTGCCAGGTGTTTCCCAGATTAGAGCTACTATATTCTTCCAACGAAATCAGGAACATTTCACTATAATGTCATTTATCATAATTATTTTTGCTGTAAAATGTATTATGTTTTTCACTAATTTTGGTACTGTTTACCTGTTATTACTTGTTTTCTTTCATAAATATTTCAAGAATTTGTGTCTCTTAAACAGCATATATAATAGTGTTTCCCCAATTTTCTAACCAGCTCTTTTTTCATCAAGTCATAGCTTATTTACATTGACCCACATGCATGGAAGTTTTCATTCATAAATTATCAAATCTTTTTCTTCTGTTAATTTTCTGACGTTACACATTATTTCTTCCTGTACTTTATCCCTGAAGAGCTTTTTAAATAATGTTAGTGGTAAACTTTGCCGTGCTTTGAAATTTTATTTTTCCCATCATTCTTAAATGGCAGATAGCAACCTGGACACAGAAACCTAAATACACAGTTTTTGCTTTCATGATGTTTCCAGGTAGCATCTGCTCTCTCTCTGCACGTCACACCCACTTATTTGTCGTCGTTGTTCTGCAGTTTCATAATGATGTACCTTACTGTAGATGAAGTTTGAACTCCACGTTGGTTGAGTCACTCTTTATAGAGGGGTAGAGCATGCTGCATTTTTACGTTAATTTCTCTGCTTGTAAGTTCCTAGATTACTTAGTGTACACTGCATTCTCAATATAATATATGGTATTTGGTCTGTGGGTTTAAATTCTCAGGATGGAGGCAGATGTACGTGTAGTTAACATATATGCATATATATGTATCCACATCTAGTTATATATTCACACACACACATATATATAGTGCATCAACCTAAGTTCACACCAAAACACAAGTTTTCTTATGCCCCTCCCTCTGCCAGCAGTGGGTGGGCATTTCTTCTTGTACACCTGTTTCTTTTTGGTTTTTTGTTTTGTTTTGTTTTGTTTTTTGGTGCTAGGGATTGAACTCAGGGCCTTGAACTTGGGAGCCAAGCACTCTAACCACTGAGCTAAATCTCTAGCCCCTGTACACCTTTTTTTAATCTAGTGTACTGTGTTTGTGCATGGACTGGCCCCGTCTGCTTCTGCAGCCTCAGCCATTACTGTGACTTACCTCTTACTCCCATCATCGGGCATCTTGGTCTTTTTCCTGTATTTCTGATGTGTCGAGGTTACATTGCATCTGGTGATCCCTGTCCTAGAGCATCTTTCCACCATCTTCATGTAGCTCTAGCTTTGTGTCCTCAGATCTTCTGTGCAAGACAGACTGAGTAATATGTGGGGCTCGATGCAAAATGAAAATGCGGAGCCCCCTTTGTTAAAATGATTAAGCATTTTAAGACAATGAAAGCATTAAACCAAGTGGGCTCTCCTCAGTACAAGGACCTGTGCAGCCACACAGGTTACGCTCACTGAGCTTGCCCTGCTTCCCGGCCAGTTCGCAGGATGCCCAGCCCCAACCCACTTAGCTTTTCTCTGTCACATCCTGGTACTTCTCATCACAGCAGTTTTCACTGTGATATTGTCTGCTTACTTACTCATTGACTGTCTCCAAATACTAGAAGATAAACAATGCAAAGAGGGATTTCTGTAGTATCTGCTACCATAGCACTTAGAGTGACACCTGATTGTTCAATAAATACTTTGTTTTGTAGGTAAGTCCGTTAGTTTCACCATAATGTATTTGAAGGCCCCAAATAGTCCCGAGTAACTTACTCTATCCCAAAAGCCAGAAAATCATAAACATATATATTTAATAGTACGAAAGTAAACCCACATTCAGAATTGTAAAAGATTAGCTGAGAAGTAAGAAAAATACTCTTCCCATGAGATTTTTGAAGATTCTAGGGGCAAAAATAAATGAAACATTAAGTGATTTGTGTTTTTGTTTATCCCATTATAAAATGATATTTGTTAATATTGCCTATACCAATAAAAAAAAAGCATTGTCTAGGTTTCCAAGAACTTATGAAGGTTATAAAGGCAGGTGATGCTTCTTTTCGTGAACAGTGGTTTTCCTGTATTCCCCCTCAGAATTCAAGGAGATGCCAAAACTCAATAGATGGACTTCAAGTGGGTTTTAGTACTTTGAAATATCACCAAAACTGGAATTTGTCATTAACATGCTCCCGGAGCTGGATTTCACTATTTAGTCCAAAGCCAGTCAACACAGTCATGGTCATATAGTTTAGTCCTAAACGTCGTCGGAAGAAATGCACTTGAATTCATTATTTCCTTTGGCTTCCTCAGGAAGGACTTTAAAATACATTTTATCAATGTGTAAATTTCTTCTGGATTAAAATGTAAATCATTTTGAATTCAGAGCAATTGAAAAACAGGTAGATGATCTCCCCAATAACAGCAGCAATACTATTGACTAAAAATGAGGTAGTCTATTGCCAGCTCTGTTTCCTATTATAAGTTTTCTTTTCACTTTTAAGTTGTAATGCATGTAAGACTTTTTAAATTCCACACTAGCTGTTTAGAATTTTATAATTATAAAACAGACAAAATGCAAGGAGTTTTAAAGATATTATTGGTATTATAGCTATGACCATTAATATTGCCTCAGACCAGTGAAATGCAAAACCATGTTCTGATCATGATTTTGGAGTTTTACTTATCCAACCTAGTACCTCCATGAAACGTACTCTCTTTTTTTTTGGTAGGCTTTGAATATCAGTAGCTTTGAGACTCATTATTACCTCTTCAAATTAACAGACTTTTAACAATAAAGAATTTTCTTTCAATTTATTACCAATCTTTCTTTACATTTTAAAAATGTGTATTTTTGTGTAAATGATGTATCAGTGTGTTTTCTGGTTAATTGTTTTCATTGGATGAATGATAGAATGATACAAGTATCTTTGAAGATAACTGAGCCCAAGCATAGCAAATACGCACTTACCTGGCCACTCCTCCTCAGTCCCTTGCCTCCTCCGCTGGATTACAGTCTACTTTCCTAACCACTCTCCAAACAGCTCAAGAATCTTCCTCAACACAGTTTCCAAGGTGTTTCCCGTGATCTGATTTTGTGGAAATCTGAGTTTTGGATTCTGATCCATCCTTTGCATTTTACAAGTGAGGAAACCATGTAAGTCCTATGCCAAAATTCACAAAACTCATTAGCCAAAGATGTAGGAAAAGAAAAGTCATCTTCTAATTCAGTCCACTTTCTGTACTTCCAACTCAGTTTTTTTTTCAGTCTTCTTTCTCCTGTAATGCTAGTAATGTCTAAGTCAGTTGAATTTTCCTGCAGTGAGCTCTTCTGTTTTTCTTTATCCTGTGCTGGGGATCCAACCCAGTGCCTCACACAAGTGGCAAGGACTCTGCCGCACCTCCGACCCATGTCACAATCTTTATTCAACTACTCGACCTTCATAAGTAATCTTAAAATAGAAAACTTGCCTTTATTGAATGTCATCTTTGCGCCAAGGGAAGTGAGGCTAGGCCACGAGCCCAGTCCCCTGAAGCAGAGTGTCACCATCTCTGGGCACACTTTTCCTTTTGTTTATGGTACACAGTTTGTGTTTTGTTTATAATTTTGCTACCTAGAGCAGCTTCAGTTTTGTCAAGTCTCCTGGGAAATAACCCTGCCAATTATTACTTAGCATAATTTGCATTCCTATTTATATCATTTCAGAAGAGATTTCAGCCACAAATTGTCTTCTCTTTACAGTTTTCATTCAAAGTATGTCAGTATCCATTACATGTTTGCAGAAATGCCAAGAATTTAAAGATCTATCACTACTTGAGAATCTCAGTGGCAGACTAAGAATTGCCCTGATTTTTTTCATGGACCTCACAATTGGGGTGGCTCCAACCAAATATTATAATAAAAATTGTTGTATATATTTTCTCTGCAAGGATGTTTTTCATGGGACTGTGAAAAAATCTAGGCATCAATCTTCATTTTGTCCTCTGTATGTATCCATTCCTCCTGTACAGATGGGGAACAATTCTTGCTTTAAGTGTTCTGACAGATTACAAATTATGCTGTTATAAATTTGATTCTCTCTGGGCTGATGAGCCAAAAGTGCTACCCAATTTCTTTCTGGGCTCCGTGAAATCGTGACTCAACCAACCCTTCTTGGTTATTAGACTTTAACAGTTTGGACGTATTACCCTGCTTTGTCTCAGGACATGATCTTCTGTGATGGGCTTACCTTTAAAAAGCACTCTGGTGGTATCCCACTGGCATCCATGTTCTACCTCTTCAAGTGCTATTAGTTTTACACACTGATTCATGGTCTCAGTTTTTCGAATCTTTTTGACCCAGCTGCTAGTTAAACCTCAGAATTTTTTTTTTCCCATCATATCTGTTTCTTTTAGTTTACTCTGCCAGTTCTAGTGCACATTAAGCTTATTTTTACTGTAATTTTGGAGGTTATTCTGGGTAGGTCCCTGTGAAAGTGTACTGCGCAGGTACTAATTTCAAAATTGAACCAGACCTGCGATTCTAAATAACGTTCTCCCTCACCCAGGACAGGGTGGCGCAGGGCAAAGGTGGGAGAACTGCAGGTAATTTGAAAACCAGCAGTGCCTTGGTTCCATTACTCTGATTTATTTCAGGGACAGTCTGTAAAGTATTTTGAGCTTCATTTAGTGCTAAAGAAATGAGAAGTCTTTGTTGATACAAAGGAGCCACGGGAAATGTCCCGGAAGCCATCTCTTATTTGCTCCCGTTTTGTGCCTGAGCTGTGCCCTGGGCTGTCCTGACCTGGGAGGTGTCTGCACATCACACAGCAGGCAAGGAGGCTGCACACAGCAGCTGCAGGCCAGCCTGCAGGAGCAGCAGCACTCACTTTACAGTTGGCAGTAGGTAAGGGCTCATGACGCACAAAGGTGTGTTGTACGGTCTTGATGAATTTAAAGCCACTTGAGAATCTGGATTTGAATTTAATATGAATTAAGGTGTTTTCTTTGGTTTTCAGTTTCTTATTCAGATTAATGGGATATTAAATGAGTCATTTAATATTCCAAAGTCCTTGTGCTAGTCATTTATGCTATGTAACAAATGACCCCAAAGCTTAGCAGCTCCAGCAATATTTATCTTCTCACTCAGTTTCTCTGGGTCAGGGATGCCAGAGTAGCTGAGCTGAGAGGCTCTGGCCGAGGTCTGCCATGAGACTGCAGTTCTCTCAAGGCTTGGAGTGGAGGGTGCCTTGCAGGTAGCTCACGCACGGCCTGGCAAGTTAATGCTGCTGATGTCAGACAGGCCCTCGCTCGTCTCTGTGGGCGCACTCCAGCGTCCTCACAGCATGGCAGCTGGCCTCCCTAAAGCCATCCAACAGAGAGGCATACCAAAGCCATGGCGTCACTTATTAACAGGACACAAACATTAGGAGGTGGGCTACTGGGGTATATCTTGGAGGCTGACTCCCACATCCCTGAGTAAAAATTAGGTTATAAGTAGTTGTTTAATGAAAACAAAGGCTTTCCTGTTTCCATGGATAGGATATATGAATCGAATTATACCAGGTTTTCAGTGTGCATCTGTGTACATGTGTATTGCATCCTGGAATGTTGTTAGATATTTTGCTTCTTGTTTGTCATTCACACAGAATATAAGTTACAATATTAGGCAACAAAAAGGATGCAGTTATCTTTATAATCTGTGCAAAACTGATTGAAATATTTAGCTTCTCTAGAAGATACGGGTTATTAGGTTAACTCCTTTTAGGTCAGATTGTCACATATTATTTCCATATTTATGGAAGCAGAAAAAGACATTCTGCTAGAGAATATAATATAAATGATAAAAATATTGAGCTTAAATGGGAAAATAATCTTACAGTTGTAGCTCAGGATATGCAAGCCAGAAATCCACAGTGAGTTCAGTGTATGTTGAAAATATTAGCATTTTGTAATGTACTTAAAGATAATTTTATTGTAAACATAATGCAGTTTTTACTACTGTCTCCCAGTTGATGGGCTCAGTAATACTTTGTATGTTTACTTTAAATCATTCAGAGATGTGTTTTCATAGTGCCCAAATCTATACAAGTAATAAAAAAAAGTTTTGACTGCCCAGTACTTACTATTATTTACCTTAGGCAAGTTACCAAATAGCACTTTTAGGTTATCTTTCTAGTTTTCTATCTACAGTGAGCACAGTGCAGTCTTACATGATAATATCCAGAGTAAACAAATCTTAATTGGAAACCTAGCAAGAAGAGGCTTAGTAATGTCCATGCCCTGCCATTAGCAGTCACTCTACTAGAAAGTGTTATATAAGGAAAAAGGAGGAGGTCAAAGACAAATATGTCCATGGCAGCATTATTAGTATCAAAAATTACAGGAAGTTATCCGGGAAGCAAATGGTGACATTCTGATTATATTAGCATACAGTCTGAACTGCTGTAAGCAGAAAACTATTCTGAATACAGAAGGAAATTTTGAGTTGTGTAATGTTCCAGAGTGGTGGTAGTGAACCTCTTAGAGCTTTCAGTGACACAGACAGCCCGCGTGGCACGTGTGCCACAGGTTTGCCACCGTGTCCCAGAGCTTTAGCGTGGTGCACCGGAAGACTGCAGGAGACCTCGGTTTCCCCATTCTTCCCGGCAGCCTTGGGTTTTAGACTTTCCACCTAGCTTCAGGCAGCTTACTGGCTCGAAGACCTTCTGCCGGTTTGTGGGGATGGAGGAAAAAGAAAGGAAATGCCCTAGATAACTCATATTTTACTTCTGCTCACATCTCAGAGGCCAAAATTGAGTTCCGTGTTCACATTCAGATAAAACTGTCATGTTGGGGCCTATACCTCATCTTATGTGAAGGAATCCAACATGGATGTTGCCAGCTAGAGCCTTGCAAATAGTTAAGAGGCCATATACTACCTGATTCTATTTATATTAAATGCCTCTATGTAGACAAGTACATAAATCAGTATTCTCTAGGTTTGGAAGGAGAAATGTTGGGGGAGTGATTGCTAATGGGGATGGGATTTCTTTTTGGTGAAAGTGCTCTAAAATTACATAGCAATAAGAGTTCTACAGGTCCGCAGCTGTTACTTTAAAATCACTGAATATTATACTTCCAAAATGAATTTTATGGTTATACAAGAAAAAAGCTATTAGAAAATATGTCCCATGAATAAAAGGACAATAAGTAAACTTTTAGCCAGGTATGGTAGCACACACCTGTAATCTCAGCACTCTGGGAGGCTGAGGCAGGAGGATCACAAATGGGAGTTCATCCCGGGCAACTTAGCAAGACCCCGTCTCAAAATAAAAAAGGGAATAGCCATGTAGCTCAATGCAAAGAACCCAGGTTCAGTCCCCAGTACCGCGGGGGAAAAAAAAGGAAAGAAAAACTTAAAAAAAGAAAGAAAGAAATTTTCTCTCTCACCCTGGCATGGCTGAGGGAAAGTACTCACACCAGAAGTGAGCCCTCACATGGCCTCAGCTTGAGTTCATGCTTCCAGTGTCCACGAACGCTTCACTAAGGACTTAAAGCTGGTTCTGGTTCTGCGCACCCTCCAAGTGTCTAGCAAGAGCAAATGTAAATCCCTTCTGGAAAACTCAACCTCAGTCCAAGCCTCAGATCATTCCCCAGACAAAATCCCAAAGCAAATGAGCAGCTCCCAGTACGGGCCACAGACTCTGCCAGGAACTGGGCGCTGTAAGTAGGAATCAGTAAAACAACACAAGGCAGCAATCATAGGCTCGAAGAACTGCAGGTATTGGGTTCATTATGAAATCACTATAAGTACAATATTTCTAAAAAGAAAATTTTGGAAATATAAGGAGGGACTAATCAGATTTATAGTTAGGAAGTAACTATAAAAAATTTTAAAAAGAAATATATGATAAATCAGGTTTGCAAACTTCATAGATTTATCTATAGATTTGACACAGCAGAATGAATAAACTGGTAGACAGATACGAAAATGTCATTCTGGATGAAATTCAAAGAGACATAAAGAAAATAAGATAGAGATCAGGGTATAAGAGAGGTCTCCATTTAACCTGTTTTATCTTCCAGTAGGTTTAATGTTTTGTTTTAATGTTTAGATCTTTGATCCATTTTGATTTTAATTTAGTACACTGAGAGAGATGGGTCCAGTTACAATCTGCTGCAAATAGTTAGCCAGTTTTCCCAGCACCAGTTGTCGAATAGACTATCTTTCTTCCAACATATGCTTTTGGCCCAAGACCAAATAGCTGAATGTCTAGGGATAGTTCTGTGTCCTCTATTCCAGAGGTGGCAAACCTGCGGCACACGTGCTGTGGTGGGTTGTTTGTTATCATTGAAAGCTCTAAAAGGTTCGCCATCACTGCATTCTCTTCCACTGATCCATGTACCTGTTTCTGCTCTGGCACCATGCCATTTTTATCACTGTTGCTTTGTAGTATAGCTTGAAGTCAGGTGTTGTGATGCCTCCTGCTTTGCTCTTGTTTCCCAAAATTGCTTTTGCTACTCAGGGTCTCTTCCGGCAGCCATAGGTGTACAAAGACTTTTCTAAACAAAACGGAAATGTCACAAGAAGTAATAGAAACAGTCAACAAATGGGATATGTCAGACTAAAAAGCTTCCGTATGGCAAAAGAATCAATTAGTAGAGTGAAGAGATGACCTACAGAATGAGAAAAAAATTTGCCAGCTGTTCCTCGGATAGAGGACTGATATCTAGAATATCAAAGAACACAAAAAAATTAGATGACCTCAAAGACTCAGTCAAGAAACAGGCAAGAGAAATGAACAGACACTACACAGAGGAAGAAGTACAAATGGCCCGCAAATATATGAAAAAATGTTCAACATCTCTGGCTGTTAGATGCAAATTGAAACAATGCTAAGATTCCATCTTACTTCAGAAAGAATGGCAGTAATTCAGAAATCAAAAAATAACAAATGCTGGTGAGGCTGTACTGAAAAGGGAACCCTCCTTCATTGTTGGTGGGAATGTAAACTAGTACGACCATTATGGAAATCAGTGTGGAGATTTCTCAAAGAACTAAAATTACAAATTCCATATGAGCCAGCTATCCTCCTTCTAGGTATCTCCTCCAAAGAGCTTACGACATCATATTACAGTGACACATGCTTACTAACGTTTATAGCAGCACAATTGCTAATAGCTAAATCTGGACGCAGTCTGTATACCCACCAACAGTTGACTGGATAAAATGTGGTATCTATATATATTAGTTACCTTTCTAGAGTCAATGGTTTGCAAGAGAGCAGATTTAATACAGGACATTTACAAGTTACAGTATTCACCCATAAGCCAAATGCAGGGAGAGTGCCGAATGCCTATCTATCCACTACCGACACAAAGGGTCCAATCAAGAGCTGGGAGCCCACAGCACTGTCCCCTGTACGTCCGTGTCTGCAGATGATGGCTGAAGAAATCTTTACTGGAACCAGGATACGCTGCTCGCAGCAGAGATGACGACTAGAGCTCCTCCGAACCAACAGCGGCCATCCTCGACACAGCAAGGCCCTGAGCTCCTTCTGCAACGAAAACAGCCAAGTCCCCTTCTGGAGAGCCAGCCGCAGCAGAGCTTCTCCTGGGAAATGGCCTGCAACTATCTTCTGCTCTCATTCTCCTTTACGTCGTGTCAACAGCAATCCTCAGGAGGATCTTCTACACCCAGAACCCACCAACTTGGTTCAGCTGGGCGTTCCTGCTCAAGGTGACCATATCAGTCCACCACACTATATATAATGAAATACTACTCCGCTATAAAGAACAAATTTGAGACATTTGTAGGAAAATGGATGCACCTAAAAATATAATGTTGAGTGAAATAAACTAGATACACAAGTTTGAATACCATATTGTATCTCCCATTTGAATGAGGCAAAGTACAAACTGAGAGGAAAAAGTGATGGATAGAAGACAAGGGAGTGGATCTCTTGCAGATGGGCACCCGGGGTGAGGGGTGAGCAGGAGGGGAGGGGAAACATGTAGAGTGAAGATACACCAGGTACAGAATCTTAATAACCTCAGTGAATATGGACATTATATGCCATCTACATGAACTACATTTAATAATATCAACAGGAATGAATCAGAGGAAAGCAGAACTCGGGGTCGGGATTAGAAAAAAAAGAAACAAGTGGTATCATGTACCTGTACTAATTCCACATGATGACTGTACAATGAATGGACTGCAAACATGTACTAATAAATAAGAGAGAGATCTATAAGGTAAGAAAGTTTAGCATACGTGAAATAAGAGGTCTTGGAGGAGAGAATTAAGAGCATAAATGTATGAAAATAGAGAATATTGCATTGAATTCATGTCTTCAAGAAGCCCAGAGTGTCCCAGCACTGTAAGGAAGTGCTAAACAGCAGAAAGAGGAAATAGTAGAAAGCAGCCAAAGAAGGTAGAAAAAGAAATTATTTTGGAGGCAAGAGGAACTATTTCTTATTTCTTCAGAAATGGCCTACTGACATCACAGAAAAGTCCGTGGAATTGGGGAGAGGAAGTCATTGTGAGAGTTCAAGTTAGGTGAATGAACAACCGTTCAGGGAATGTTGAGAGCCAAGGTTTTTTTTGTTTTGTTTTGTTTTATTTATTGGTGGGGGAGGTGTTGAGATAGGGTCTCACTATTTAGCCCAGGCTTGCCTCAAACTCACAGCAATCCTCCTGCCTCAGCCTCTCAAATGCTGGGACTACAAGCATGTGCCACCACACCTGCGTAAAACAGGATTTCTGTTGGAACTATCCAAAGATGAAATCCTGCCCCTCTCCCCATGGCAGCAGTAAGGGCCAGCTATTTATCCAAGGATATTTTGGTCGGCTTCCCATCAAAAAGGTACTGAGCAATCTGCACGTGGCAGTCATTTCCAAAGTCTGTGCAAATACGCATTCAGCAGCTAAGATGGAGGCAGTATTGCTGGGCTGCTCAGGTCCTGTGTAATTCCGTGTGAATTTTACAGTTCATCAGTTACCTGCTCAGATTTGGCTGGACTTTCATTATCTCTGTAGATCAGCAGGGGAAGACTGATGTCTTTAACACTCAATCCATAAACAAGGTCTATCTCTGCACTTAGATAATACTGGATATTTTTCAGCATACCATCTTACGTACCTTTTGTCAAATCTATTCCTAAATATTTCATTTTTAGTGTATTGTATATGGAATTTTCCTTAATGATTTTATGTGTAGTAATGACATGTAAGTTTTTTATGTATTGATCATGTAAGATGCAGTCTTGCTAAACTCAATCATTTTAATAATTTTATTGGTTCCATTGGATTTTACACATATAAGATCAGACTGTATGAAAATTGTAAAACTTCTAATAGTATAGTTGTCCATTAATATTTCACCACCTAGGAAAAGCGAAGGGTTTTTTAAAGCCAGTGATAGAAAATACAGACTGTAAAGGAAAATACATATATATTTGATCATGTAATGTTCAGAACATTAATTCATGAAAAGATACAAAGGAAAGGAAAATAGAAGCCCACTCTGATAAAAGGTATTTGTACTGTACTGTACATGTTTCAGGAGACGCAAGTGAAGCCAAGAAACAAGACACCACACTGGCCGCAAGAAAACAGCAGTTTTATTTATGCCCGCACAGGTTCAGGGGACCAAGGTCCAAAGTCTGGGCGGGAAAGGGCAGGGGCAGTATTCATTCGGGGAAACTCTGCCCTTCCTGGGGGAGGGGCTACTAGGATTTTAAGGTATAGACTAAACCTACTGATTGGATGCACTGTTTTCCACCTTATTTGAATCTAGGCAATGGTTAGTTTTTGGTTACAACGTTTCACCTATTTTGCCTAGGAATGTAGTTACTTTCCCTTAAGGGGAAGGATACAGAGCATGTCCCGGTAGTTTCAGCTAGTCCTATTATTTACCTTCTTTACAAGAAGGGCTCACACTTCAGCATCTTCCTTAATGGTTATCAAGGAAACAGAAAACTGCAAGTTGCCTGCGTGTCTTCCCCTGGGTGTGGCTGCTGTGAATGCCATTGCCTGTGATCTTATGGGGGGGTCCCGCCGCACACATAGCTGGCACAGGCTTAGCATCCAGAACTGTACTGCCCGGAAGGGAGCTACAGTCGTGTGTAGCTGGGAAGCATGTACAGTGTGGCTCATCCCAATTAAGATGCACTGTAAATGTAAAGTACATACAGATTTCAAAGACTTACTGTGAAAAAATATGCAGTATCACCTTTATAATTATATTGAATACATGTTCAAGTGAATTTTAAGGATATACATTTGATTATATTACTAAAATTAAATTTGCTTGTGGCTTTTTACTGTGGCTACTAGAAAGTTTTAAATATTGTAGCTCACTTTATATATTCTTTATATATTCTATAGCTCACAGTTCTGACCCCCGATATACCTAGAGGATCTTAGCTTCTGGTTGGCTTCACAAGCCAACCAGAAATAGACAAACAGTCCAATTGGACACTGTAAAAGCAGATACTCCAATGGCCATAAGGATATCAAAAGGGGGCTCAAAGTCTTCATTAATCATGAAAATGCAAATTACAACTATAATGGGGTACCATTCTGTGACCCAGATCAGCAGAGACTATTTAAAAACTTAAAAATCCGGGTTGACAGTTATCTCTCTTCCACTACCAGTAAGAATCTAAAGTGGCTCACGCTCTTGGGACGAAGACTGTGTCATTTGTACAGTTGAGCACGCCCGAGCTTCACAAGCCAACAGTCCCACTCCCCTCTACAGAACGGACAAACCCTGGCACACAGGCGCCAGATGTTTCAAATAAAGTTCAGAGCAGTATTACATAGCAGTAATTTGTTAAAAACCGGAAACAATAGAAATTATAAACTGGTACATTCATACATCTATATCATGGAGCACTGAAAATGAACTAAAGCTAAAATGGATAAATCTCAAAAACATAGTATTAGGAATGAAATAAGTCATAAACTGAGAGTATACAATATTCCATTAAGTTCATTAACAAGCATAACAAAGCAATGTATTTTTCAGGAATGCATCAATAAACAGTATCACTATATGGAAAAATGAGCATAATTAACACAAAATTCATGATGGTTAATTCTCTCTGGGGCCAAGGAAGAGAGTATAACTAGAAAGTGGTTCACAGAGAACACTGAAGCTTCATACCAAGGTAGTTCTTAACCTGGCTGGCGAGTAAGTTGGTGATTATCTCATTACTTATTATTCTTTACTAAAATAAACATATTCTTTATGGCATAATAGAGTATTCTTTAAAGTATAGATACTTTATAAATCCTTTATAATAGGGTAAACTTTAATGAAGTAAAGCAAGGTGCAAAACAACTGTAGCAGGAGCCTAATTTGATTTGTGCATACAAACCAACTAGATTTTTACATACGAATGGGGAAAACAGCTCTAAGTATCCTGAAATACTTATTTTGTAATGATAAGATAGACACATGTAGATGAGTATAGAACTTAGGTTCTAGGACAGCTCTGATTATAGAGCTACTTCTACTAGGAATCAATATTCTGGTCTTTTTGTGGTTCTATACAAATTTTAGGGTTGTATTTTTCTAGTACTGTGAAAAAAATGTCACTGATATCGTGATAGGGATTACATTGAATCTGAACATTACTTTGGGTCGTATAAACATTTTAATGATACTGAGTCTTCCAGTCCACAAACATGGCATGTCTTTTTTCTGTCCTCTTCAATGTCTTCCATCAGTGTTTTTATAGTTATCATCACAGAGACCTTTCACCTCTTTGGTTAAATTCTGTTAAATGTACTTACAAGAAATAAAGCAACATTGTAGCAAAATGAACTTAAACAGCAATTAAATTGGGTATTTCGGACACATTAAAGATGATTCCTAATGATTTGAAACACAGGAAAAGCTGTATTAGCGTTTTTTAGATGTAATTAAGTCTAGATATATCCTAGGAAATATGTAATATGATTTTATTAGTATGTTATTGTTCTTGCGATTCATAAACTTCTAGTCTTATGTCTAGACTAAATTTATATGATGGGATTGACAGTATATGTATTTATTAGTACTGCTGAAGTTCGTGCTGTGTAGATTCAGGAATAGCAAAGAGCAGTGAGTCATCAGTAAACTTGGTGCATTTGCCCTTTTTGATTTTTAGACAATAAGGAAATATAAAGTAGGTCTTGCAAGTATTTCCATTCATCTAAAATCATGATTCACTTACTTATTCATAGGTCACCTCCTTCTCTCATCTTTTACTCTTGCTGTTTCATTACCATACTAAAGTTTATCATAGTGTTCCAAAAGATAGTGCTTATATTACTAAGTGGAAATGAGTAGGTTTATTCATAATTGTCTACAGAGAAAACTTATTTTGATAATAACTAGAGGAAGCCAGGAAGTGTGTCAAATATAACAAGAATGACAGAAATGCTGTATGTCTGGAAGAAATAAATAAAATGAGCTGAAAGAAGAAAATAATATCCTAAAAATCAAGATGATAGATTTCCTTCCCCTTCAGGAAACACATCACATCCACAAAGGGAATACTGTAATTCATAAAAGTTTATGGGGTAAAAAGTGTTCCTTTCTATCCTTAGGCATTCATAGAAACAATAACTCGTGTTGTCTTATTACATGCTAAGCATTTTTAAATGGAAATACCAAGTTGTGGGTAGTTTAAATAACTTTATTAAGGCCACTGGTGAAATGCAGTAAGTGGTTAACCAAAATTCAGAGCAAGGTCTGTCGCCCTGCTAGCCTTGCGATTAACCTCCAGATAAAGCTGGCAACATAACGGAATCTACCTCCGTTTTCTCTGGGCCTTTTAACTGCATCGGGCCCCTCCTGATAACATGGAGTGGAGGTTTATCTTCACATCTAGCTATTTTACATTGTTTTATTACATTACAGGGTTAAAATTTTATTTTTCAAGAAAAAAAAATTGGTAGGAAATGTAAATGTTACTTCATTCATGTATACATTTTCTGACTTTTATGGGCACCATGCAGGAAAAAGAACAAGTGGAATGAGAATGAGCTTCAAGTAGGCCATTAAGAAAGTCTCTTTTCAGTTAGAACTGTCTTACTTTACACCGCGTACAGGAGAGAAAAGGCAGATATTTCATCCCTTCAGCAAAGACAGTACCACAGTACTGAGGCTGCTTCTAAGTCTTCTTTCTCTAAAGTTTCCCCATTCGGGGCAGCCACATGGGTGCAACCGTCCCTCAGCCCCACCACAAATCTTGTGTTCTTCTGTCTATGTTGGATTCTGCTTAAAATGTACATTTTAGATTCTTTAGAATCTCCTTTTCCTTACAGTAGAACTTTGGCATGTATTATCAGTCCCAGAAAGTCTCTGGGCAAACTTCTGCCCAAGACAAACACAAGGGTTTTCTCAATGAAAAACTGCCCCTTTACAATACAGCATAGCAAGACTTCCTTAAGTTAGACTTTGCACTCTCCCCGAGATACTTTCTTGACCTCCTAACACCTTGGCCTTGTTTCTAGGATAGTCCCATGATCATGGTTACCTTGACCCAAGGAACATGAACTCATCTAGAATGCAAGACAAAGCCCAGACACTGGTTACTTCCCATCCATATTCCAGTTTTGCCTGTTGCTTATTCAGCTGCTCAGAACAGACCTCATTTCCAGGAGTTAGAGCTGGTCTCCTGGACACCTCTACAGCTACAGGTAATTGTGGCTGCAGAATATATCAGGGTGCTGTACAAGTCCACCAACGCACTTCTATTCTTACCGAACCCTTCCCTCTTTTTCCAAGGAAAAATTCCACAGATGTCTACTAAAAGCTCTTCTACGTCATATAATTTTCTGTGTGTGTTGGGAAATATGAACGCTTTCCCTCTCACCTGCCAATTTCTTTTGGGCCCTGTATAATTGGCACTTAATTTTAGTGTCAATTTGTTGTACTGAAATAGATTTATTAATCAAAGGAGTGGTTATTTGGAGTTACTACTTTCAACACCTTCTCTAGACTATCAAAATACATAAAATTTCATACTAAGGATAAAGGAAAAATTATGGTACTGATTCATTCTATCATTCTTATTTCTCCTGTGGAAATTTCAAGATGGGAGGTATTTTATTGTTACATTTATAAGATGGGAAAACGATTAATTCATACAACAAATACGCGTTGAGCCCTAACTGTGCGCTTGCCTGTCACTGTCCTGGCTCCTCAGGCACACGGGCGGTGAGTAAGAGTTGCAGGCACCTCCCGTGGGAAGGCCAGGGCCGCGCGGAGGAGAATGGGCGGGACGGCGACAGTGATGTGACTGCTTTTCTCCAGTGCCAGGGACAGATGTGGAGAAAGAATAGGATGGATTTTAATAATGGCAGAGAAAAAAAAAAAGAATGGTAGAAAAACTATCTTTGATTTAGAAGGATTGACACACATCCTCTTGGTTTTACAGTTTCGTTTTATTGCTAATAATCAGTAAAGTGTTTCAGAAGTTTCTATATGAATCAGGAAGTGAGAAAAAAGACAATTGCAGTTAAAATGCTTGATCCCCGAATCTCTTATGTTTTCACTTTAGCAGTAATTTGAGATGAAATAATGTGGAACTTCCTTCCAGTTTATAGTTTTATAATGACTTTTCCATTTCCTTAGTGTTTACAAAATTCTTATGTCAATCTCTAATATCACAATATCTTTCTCAAACAATTGTGGAGACTCTCTAGATGTATTTTCATACTCTCAACAACTTCTGGGGAAATATTTTTCGATCACTTTTTAATTCCTTGCTGATATGACTGTGTCTGAGAAAGTCATGTGGCACTGTGTTTTAGAGTGCCTATTAAGTCAGCTAAACACTGGCTTTTTATTGGATTAGAAAGACTCCCCTGTGGTATACTCGTAGTGTTGACCGCAGCGCCCTCAAATGGGTGATCTAGTTATTGAGATTGTTATGTGATATTTCACTTCCAGCTCATACAAGCACCCTTTCTATCAGAATTATTGTTTTGTGTTTGGGGGCAAAATGGGTACCGAGTCAAAAGAAAATACAGAAAAAACAGGCCCACATCTGCTGAGATGCTGCTCATTTTAATTTGTAATGTTCCTTGAGAAGATTTTGACTCCTTACTGGGGATAATCTCAGTGATGTTAGGGAGAATGCTAACTTGGGGGAGAGTTCAAGCAGTCTTCATCTCTTTTTTCCATTTAAATTCCATTAAAAAAGGCACCTCAGGAAAGAGAGGTTTCCATATATACCTCTGCAATATGAACTGGAAGGATGATTATGTGAAATGAGAAAGAAATAGGGCGACGGGGTTTCAGATATTACCACTGCTCTGTAATCTTCAGAAAGTAACGATATTTTTAAAAAACATGTGAAAGGGGAACGATGATAATTTTCCTTTGAATTATGAGAATTAAATGAATTCACACATATTGAGGTATTTTGTACATAGTCAGGCTGCATGTAAACATTAGTTGCAACATGTGAAGATTCACATCCGCGCCAGGGTGTCTCTGCTGGGAGCGCAGCTTTGATGAGGAAGCCGTGAGACTCACACTTGATGGGAAGCAGCTGGAGGGTACATTGAAAAGAATTCAGAAAACACAGCGTGCCATTGTCGGCGTCAAGTCAGCCATCAGCGATCAATCAGCCCACATTCATTCTCATGCACCTGCAGATAAAGGCCAGTGGAGGAGCCTGCGCAGCCACTCTTGCTTGCAGTGGAAAGAAAGGAAAATCAGAGCACTGGTGTGGCTTGAAACTCCTAAGGCCTGGGATGCACATTGCTGGGGAATGGGGAAGTAATGTGCTTTATATGGCCAATGTTTTAGATTACATACAGATTTCTTAGAATTTAAGAAATTTTGATGATAGCCAATAATAGCTGTCTTTTCTGATGCTTACAATACAGCCAGACACTGGTGTCAGATGCCCAAGGATGGGCTTGGTGGGAACTCATAAACACTGAGCAACTGATGGTGTGTGAAGTGCTGTGCCAAGTACTGGCCTGTGAAACCCAGGGTATGAGGGGGGGAAATGGCAGGTGTTATGTCCTTACCAGCATTTACTATCAGTGTATTGAGGGTCATAAAATCCCCCAAATATCTGACAGGAGTAAAAGAATTCAGTCAGGACCATAAACCTGACTGTGTGGAAAAAAGCCCAGATCTCTGAATTGGAACTCAAGAGAGGTGGTATAATGGGCTTCTCATAATCCTATTCCAAAGAAATAACTTTGGTGGTGATACACTGTTACTAATTATAGTTACTATAGTTACTAATTATTATAATTAGTAACAGTATATAGATATAAAATGTTATAACATTTTATGTTTTGATATAAAATGTTTTAATTATTAAATTAAAATACTGTTAGATTATCAAATCAGTTATAGCTGACCCTACTGAATTGTCCTTCATCATTTTACTACTTATTTATTTGACAAACCTAAGTATACATTGTGCCAGACACGGGACACTTATTGAAGCCCTCAGAACAGGTAGCTACTAACTTAACTGCCAGCGGCTGGAAAGCAGCATCATGCAGCGCTGCTCCACTCAGCAGCTTCTGTAGAGGTGCAGGAGAGCTTCAGTCGGCAGGGCTTCCAGAAAAGCCTGCCTACACCAGTTTGAGGATTTACTTTTCAAATCAAGAGTGGAATAGTGAGGAAGAGAAATGTTTCATAAAACCACTGATAGCAGGAAAGAGTACTAGCCAAGCAGTCAGAACCAGCGTGCCGGCAATACATGAAATTATTGTTCTGTAGAGGGCACAGGGATTGAACTTACCCATGCTGAACGCGCTCTACCACTGAGCTGCACCCTGGCTCCCACAGCTGTGTTGGTTAGACTGTTTCCCACCTCAGTTCATGTGGACCAGACTCATTGTCACATACAGTTATTCTAAGAAATAAAAGGACTAGGGAATTAAGGAAAAGGAACCAGAACTAAAATTAAGGTTGGTTTGGGGTGGCAGGATAAATTCTACATATGATTCCCAAGGAGCTCCAAAAAAATATGAACAGCGTACTTGGAAAAAGTACATGACTCCCTGGTGACAGTAAGAGGGATGCCATCTTACTTTCTGACACTATCTGCAGTGTGTGGGGGTGCTAGTGAAGGAATGGAGCTATGCGGCCATTCTGATGCACTCTTTGAGGACTTGCAGGATTGTAAAATCACAATCAGTACTCTATCCCAAACTTAGCTGTCATTTTTGTTAACTTTGGGATTCTCTGGGTTTCCTCAGTAATGTAACATGGTAAGAGGAGGGCAATGGGAGAGAAAGACATCTCCAGCCGGCCCTGAGCCTTGGAGATTTAGCATAGTGTCCCTCGGATTGCAGCAGTCTGCTTCTGGCCTCCCCCCGACCGCACTCCCTCTGTCACTATTAGCTGTATGGGCCTTCTTTACTGCATAGCTTCTACTGCCTTTGGACTCTCATTCTCTTTTTCTGTGCTTCCACTTCTGTATTACTCTGTTCTCTTCAAATATTTCACATTCTGACTTTCTCCGAGGATAGAAACTGTTTGCCGTGTCATTCTTGGGTATAAAACATATGCCCTGTATGTGCTGAGGCCCCTCATAGGGCACCGGCCAGGGCGGCCGTCTGCAGTAGAGCACCAGCATCTGCTGAAGGGAGGAAGGCGGCCCTGAGATGTGGCAGAGCCGAACCCCAAGGCTCCTATGGGGAGAAGCAGGCTAGTGAATGTGCAGCATCCATATGGAAACCAGGGTTTGAAGGCCTTTGGTCAGTGTGAAGGAAGTGGAGGAGGGAGGAGGTTGAAACAGAATGCTAATAACGTCAATGCTTAGGACAATTTTAGGAGGAAAAGAAATAGGGAAAAGCCTAACATTATCTGAGTAACTGAAGTTTCTCACCCCTTGTCAAGGTGACGTTATTGCAGCTCAGAAGTTCAAAAGTCTGAAGAAGTATCACTTAACAAATTACTTTTTCCCTTTAATTTTCCTTACCTCCAGTCACTCTTAGCCACATGATCTTAAAACCTAGACATTATAGTTTGGTACCCCATACTCCTCGTGCTTGCCATATTTTTCATCTTTCTCGATAGTTCTTGTGAAAAGGAGAGCGTGGCCAGGCTTGCGGGAAGCGTGATGGTACAGTAAGAAAAAGAATGACAAAGTGTCTTCTTACAAAGTCATACAGTGGAATTTTTTATTTTATAGTAATAGGTTTGAACCTTCCATGCGACTGCAGACTCTTCCCCAGGCAGAGTTCAGGGCTTCACTAACCTGGCTGGTGCTTGCCGTTGACTACGAAACTTCAGGAACTGGGGAGGCCACAGAGGCCACGTCCCCTTACTTCTGTCCTGATTTGGCATACATCCACAGTACTGGTGGTTTATAATATTTTAGTGATTGCTTTCTTGTCATAGTACCTTAAGTGATGTAATTACCCTCCTTTGTAATTTATTTACCTATTTTAATCTTGTGATAAATGCAAAGTATCCTGAAAAGTACAACTTTTAGCATATAGCATTTTCCCATGTAGTTGCATTCCTAAAGATACATTTTAGACATGACACTGAGTCAGAGGGTGTGAGGACTCCTGTGGCCAAATTATTTACAAAATGAGATTATACCAATTTAAATTATTGCCAGAATTAGGACGCTGTAGTAATGTCACTGTATCCTCACTGGCTTCAGGTATTATTTTCACTCGCTTGTCTACTAGTATTCATCCATCCGTGTCCCTTACTTAGGATGTACGAGTTGGCCAGCTACTGATAGGGTTTAGATGCAGGTTTAAATAGAAATCTTCACTGAATCAGCAAAAAACTGGCTTTAGCTCCAAACTTCTAATGATTTTCAAATTTATCTGTATCTGTGATGTTTGCCTCAATAATTCTAATTCACAAAAGACAGTAGATCTTTTTTTGTTCTCGTTTGCCTTCATATGAAAATCCTCTGAAGGAAAAATTACAAAACCAAAAATAGGAGGAAAAAAAGGCTGGACAATAGAACATCACCCTAGGGAAGCATACTTTTCTAAAATGCTTCAACTGCAAACATGTTTCTAGACTTCAGGTGCTATTGTTACCACTCCTGACACGTTTGTTTCATGTTAGGTTACTAAATAGGGATCAAGGATGTGACACTAGGATTAAGGGTATTAGGATTAAGGGTGGGAGTACTGCCCACACTAAAGACAGGTAGCCTGGATAAGATATAAGATACAGGAAGAAGCTGGTTAGTCCCCTTGCTTGCATCCCTCGCTTACCTGGCTGCCTTCTGCCTGTCTGCCTGCCACCCCGCCTCGGACCCAGCTGACTGCAGACTGAAACCTCCACAAACTGTGAGGCAAATAAACCTTTCTTCCCCTAACTTTGGGTGTCTGGTATTTTGTCCCAGCAACGAGAGAAAACCTAACACACACAGTACATTTCCCTGATTGCCATGACAGGATGCCTGAAAGTTAAAATTTCTTACACCCTGTGTTGCCTTCTAGAACATTTCTGCCATCTTAGTCTTCTGACTGATGGGTGTTCCTTATTTCTCCTCTGGTAAGCACAGCTGTCTTGCCTGGCGGAGACGATGCTGCGCTTCTTTAGGTACCGCTCTATCACTTTCAAGTCCCAGCCGTGTGTTTTGGTTATGAAAGCCCACAGATAACTCTTAGAGTTCAGCTTCCAGAATATCTTCTTTCCTGAGGTGAAAGTTTCATGATTTTGCCCATAGAAGTCCCCAGCAGAGAAGGGCTATGAAGTCACGCTTCACTCACAGTCCTCAGTGGTGAGCTTGCAGGTAACACACGTACACCCAGGAGAAGAATGTTCGTTGTAACTACTTACTGTAAAACTACAGTAAGTTCGGTAAAGAGGGAGTGAAGGTATAGCTCGGTGATGACATGCCTGCCTAGCATGTGCAAGGCTCTGGGTTCGATGGCCACCACCCCGGGAAACAAGAAACACTTTTTCATGTAGGAGGCCCTCTCCTTTTCCAGAAATTTGAAGTTTTTGACTACAAGTTGTATTTCTTTTTTTTCCCTCTTCCCCTATGTAAGCATACTGTGCTTAAATAATTTCATCACAGTGAATAAAGGAGTAATACAAAGAGCATGTGCCGTGCAGGAAGCAAGGAATATGTTACTTACGGTTGATCATGGCTAAAGCCGTCGTACATTTGCACTGCACAGTTCCTGTAGGTATTTCTTTGGTTTAAAACTCCACAGGTATCTGAAGAGGTAACACGGAAGAGGCAGAACTAGCTGTACGCAGCCTGCGGGGTGGGTGCTGAGTGGGCAGGACAGAACTGTTCCACTTGCAGAGTGCAGCATTCATTTCCAAACGTGTTATGAAAGGCAGCGCTTGGAGCCCCGCGATGGGAGCAGCGAACCGCAGCTTGTTTGTCCTACACACGGGCTACCCTAGTCGTCCTGCCCTTAGGCATGAGTTCTCTCACTCTGCCAGATGAGACAGATGTGCTTCCTGATGGGCTTCTGCTGCTTTGTCCTGGGCAGTGACCTCCGCATAGCTTCCCAGCATTGTGTCATTTTCTGGTTTTGCTCTAGGACGTGGTGAAAAGGCACCAGATCAGAGGGCACAGCCTTCTCATCGCAGCCCACACACTGATGTCAGCATGTTGTCTGTTCATCCCAGCAGTCACTGAGCCAGGACGCACGAGGCATTTCGCAGTGGTGTTCGGTGTATACAGCTCTACTCGTTAGCTGGGATCTCGAGTGTGTAGATTTTGAAGGTCAAGACAGATGTCATGTTCTACACACCGCCAAGTGTGACTCCACCAAGTCAGTGCCTGGGGTGCTCTCCGAGAGTTGGCACCGGGCGACGCGGAGTTACTTGGCCCCTTTTCTACACAGAAACACGCGTGAACACCAGATGGGGAAGAGCTAGTGGGCGAGCACACAGCTCACCTTAAATATGCTGTTTCCCATTATCACAGCAGGACAAGGAACTGTGATAGTAATGAAAACAGTAAATAGGGTTTTCCACAGAATTTCAGTCATTCGTTTGTAAACACTTCTCCCTCTAGGAGCCTTCCTATCTGCCTGCCATTTTTTTCTTTCATCTTCTTTTTTATTTTCAAATTCTAATAACTCGATATTTTATTGGTAAGAAACTAAAGCAGGAAATTATTGATCATGGGATTGTACTGGGAGATTTCTTTTTGCTCATGTGTGCCTTTTGGCCCTTTCACCTTTTGCGGGGTGGAGGGGGTGATGCTGGGGATCGAACTCAGGGCCTGCTGCTTGCTAGGCAAGAGCTCTACCACTTGAACTAAATCCCCAGCCCCCGTACTGGGAGATTTCTAATGCTGTTTTTTCCTCACAAACAAAATGCAAATACTTTATCACTCAATGACCTTTTACCTCTATGTATACTATGATGGACTAACGTTAAGATTGTTTTAAAAATTCAAAAGTGACTATGCTATTGGCGGACATATCATTTGCTTTCTTGTGCCAAGCAGCTACCATCTGGACTTTTGTAACAACTTTATTAGGGGCTCTTCTTTTCAGGAAAATTGAGGCACAGAGAGGTTAGGTAAGTTGAGCCTGACAGCTGGTAAGTGGCAGAACTGACTGGCGACCTCGTGAGCTTCGCCCCAGGGCCACGCTGCAGGCCCTGGAGTGGGCTCAGTCCAGTAGAAAGAACACACAGGACAATACTGCGCGCCGCATGACAGCCGCACAAACGGGGACATGAAAAGGCGAGGAGGGAGGACCTCAGACAGGTGGAAGAAGGTCTCTAGATCTGAGGTAGGTGTTGAGGGTAGACATCAGAAGCGAGCAGCTTCGCTCGGTTCAAGCGGGCGGCACGAGGAGAAGACATGCTCAGAGAGCGTGCAGGCTAGCAGAGCTGGAGAGGGGGACTGCACACGGCTACAGGAGAAGGTGGGCCCCGTTTCCTGGATAGTTGGGATGAGGGCGACGAAGCTTGGGAGCAGTGAGGTGCCCAGAACAACTCAGTGGGGTAGTAGTCTGAAAAGAGCATTGCTGGAAGCCTTAAAGATAATTAAGAGACATATTTCTTTATCACAACACACATTTATTATGCCCCAGTTTCTGCAGGCCAGGAGTGCAGGGACAGCTCAGTGGGTCCCGCGCTGCGGTTTCATTGAAGGCCGCACAGGTTGGGAATGCTCACTTCCGCCGACTCAGGGCTCTGTAGAGAGGAATGCAGTCTCCTGCAGGCCGTCGGCTGGAGGTGGCCCTCAGCTCCTGCCCGGCTTCCCACACGGGCATCGCACAGCGCGGCATCCGGCTTCTCCGAGGCAACGAGGCACTCCAGCCTCAACGGCACTGTAATCAAACACACCTACAGTGCGTCCTGCCGTCTTGACCGTACTGTGTGGGTGAGGAGCGAGTCGCAGTCACGGCCACGTTCCAGGGAGGGGCTCACCATGCAGGGCTACTCCAGAGCCTGCCACAGAGAGAGACAGCACCAAGTGGAGGGTACACAAGTAGCGCATGAACCAGGGCAGATTAATGGAAATAGAAATGACGACTGGGATCTGACCCAGGGCCTCCTGTGTGCTGGGCAAGCGCTCTGCCATTGAGCTATATCCCCAACCCACAGAATGTAATTATGTAATAATTAGGATTTCTTGCCTTTGCCGAGTGAAACTGTATATATTCATTATCTCATGTAGGTCTCAAAATACCTGAGATACCTGCCAGGAAAACCTTTATTCCACAGATAGGACACAGCTTTGAAAAGTACTTCAGTCACACGCATCTTAGCTTCACACTGGGTGTCCCAACCAAGATTGCACCCTCAGAAGTCAGGCTTGGAGGTCATAGGCTGAGCCACTGCTTTACTTCGAGTTAAAAGTTGAGAGGATCCAGATGTACGTTTAAAAATCCTGAGATTTTAAACCATTTCAATTTGGGGAGTGGTGATGTTAATTAAAGTAGAACTGTCATGAGCGGCACTAGCAAAGTCATAACTTCTTGTGCATACACTCTGTGCTGGCTATTATGCTCATGCAGATGGGAGCATTTAGTTTTCTAAAAGCCTGTGATACAGTCCTTTCCCCGCCCCGTACAGATCAGTCAACAGGACCATGCTTGTGCCCTCCAGACTCACCAATACATGACGGAATAAATACACGAGGCCCTGTTTTGTGGACAGCTGGGAAGGGGGGTGAGACACCAGAAGTACCGTGGGTGTCATTTTGTTCACAGCTGTTTTCTGAGATGTCTGATATGTAAAAAGTGCTCTGTATATATACATTATTAGTGAATTAGCACAGCCGGTAAGTGGTCTGGTAAGTGGTAGAATCGTGATTTGACCCAGAGCAGCCCCCACCCTGCCACTTAGAAAAGACAGTGCATCTGACTGTAACTATATCTGAGGCCATAGCGGGATATCTGGATGTGGATATTCAGCTAAATCCCCTCCGTGGAGCATAAAAAGAAGGCCAAGGCTACAACAAACTGTCAAAAGGCGTACAAAGGAGATTGTGAAGTCCCAAAATGGGATGGCTTATTATGAGAGAGGGTATAGGTCCAAAGAGAATCTTAGAAGACACCTATTTTGAGATGTTGAGATGACAAAGAGGTACAGTCTTTTAAAAAGCAACAAAGATACAGAGGTCATACAGATAAAATGGAGAGACAGACATAAAAGCCAAGTAGAAAGAGAGGGAAGGAAGGGTTGCCAGAAATACCAGCCGCTCTAAGGAACAGCTCGTAGGTGACTTCTGGCCGAGCAGACTCAGACAAGCAGAGCCCGTGTCGGCCATCACAGGGACGTCGGGTGAGCTGGGCTGCGGAGAAAAGTGGTCGTGAGGACGTGGAGCTTGTGAGGATGAACTTTGGCGTGATTTAGGGCGAGCTGGCACTAGTACAAGAGGGGCTGGGCATTTGAATAGCGAGGCCGTATGTGATGCATACAGAAGAGAAGGCTCAAGAAGGAAGAAACTAAGGATGGGAAGAAAGAGACTAGTGATGGAACAGGACTGCAGAGGACAGAGGCGAAGAGATGCCCTGACAAGAAAGGGGACTCGAGACATGCCGCTGGATGTAGGAGAGCTCACCTCCATTCTTTTTTCCCAAGACTTGATAGAAAAGTGGAGACTGAGTACAGAAAAACTGAAGTTCCAACTGAAGATCCTCAAGATCCTTTTCTTTTAAAAAGGAAAGAACATTTACTTAGAAAGCAGAGGGAAAGATCTCAGGACTAAAAGATGGTAAGAAGCATTTTAATTGAGGCAGCAGTTGACAAAAATGTATTGAACACCTACTCTTAAATAAGCAGATAATTCAATAGAAAAGACAATAAAAGGTAAAGTAAGCATCACTATGGAGCCCAGTAAAATGAAATAGCATGAACTTTTAATGGCGCCCAAAGCGTTGTTTCCTAACTTTGCACAATTTAAAACTGGTTGTTGAGGAAGTTAAAGGTACTGCACAGGGTTGAAAACTACAATGACAAGAATGGCAGACAAGCATGGATTCTAGAGTCCAGGGAAGGCGATTTTGGCATGGGCTAAGCTGAGTAATTAGGCCAACGAATACTGACACAATTTTAGAACCTAAAGATTATGATTTGGGTATAGTGTAAATTATCAGAGATAAGGAAATAAAATGGCAGTGGTCAGGAAAGGAAGGCCTCATATTTGATGTCTTAAAGCAAAATACTAGTTCTGAATCCAACATAAAATGCTCTTGCTGTACTTTGAAAATAAACAGGGAACTATAAAGCCAGTTTATTAGATGAACCGGAAGTAGAAACAAATGAATGTGGCATGTGACAAGAGAGGGTGGGAAAAAGACAAGTGGGTTGTTAAAGACAAGTTCATAAACATTTTAACAAAAACAAGGCTTGGATGTTAAGGTTCAAGGGCAGAGGCAAAAATAGGTTCCAAATTGATAATAAGGGATAAGGATATTTTTGAGGCTGGTAGCGTCCTTAGGGATACATCTTGTAAAAAGCATTAACCTAAACTAAGCATACTTTGCTTCTCTGCAGAACAAGGCGGCTGGCTCAGCAGCAGTGACTGACAGAAAAACAAGGGCACACAGCAGGAAGGGAGATGCGAACCTATATCAGATATGATCACTGTTGCTGAACTGCTTGCTCCCCTCACCTACCCTCTCACCCCTTCACAGGGGCCCTTCTAGCCCTCAAGCTAGCCTGTCAGGTATCAGCCCCATTGTACAAGGGCCAGCGCTCTGGTTGTGGATTTGAATCTCGCCCTGACTGCACAGACACTGGTCTTTCCACCACAACATACTGGCTCATGGTGCTTTTGAAAGGGTTACCCACAGCTTCCAAAGACTAATAGGAATTAGCTTCCAAGACCTTAGGAAAAAGGTCTAATTTATACAACATGGGTAAGAGAGAGTGTATTTCTGTGTGTTGCTCTTGAATTATATTTAGCTCTATAATATTCTCTATGAGTGTACATATCTAATACTGTATACTTAATTCTTAATTTAATTTCAAGAAAAACATTTTGGACTTTTTAAGATACTAAGGAGTTTCCAAATATATCAAGTATGATCACATTAATTTCTGCAACTATATCCTAAAACACTAACGCTTACAGTGCATTATTTTTCAGGTGTGACAATGAAACGAAGTTCAAAGCAGAAGAAGTATTTTGGGCTTACAATTTCTGTCCCACTCCATACTCCTGGACTGCACTTCTGGGCCTTATTTTGTATCTTGTTTTCTTTGCACCTGGTAAGCAAAGGCTTTGCTGCTTTTATTATTGTTAAATTGTCTCTTTTTTAGGAGAGATGGGCTACTATCTTTCAGATTTCTTAGATGCTATTTTCCTGACTTTTTTTTTCCTCCTTCAGGAATGGGACCAATGCCCTGGACTGTGAATTCTGAAATATATCCCCTCTGGGCAAGAAGTACAGGGAATGCATGTTCGTCTGGAATAAACTGGATTTTCAATGTTTTGGTTTCACTGACGTTTTTACACACAGCAGAATACCTTACATACTATGGTAAGATCACATTTTTTCATTTCTTTTTTTTCCCACTGTATTTTTAGATATACTGTAATTTGTGATTGAGAGACTAGTTATATTTTTGCTGTTATGAATATTTCTCTGTGGCTTTCTTGTTCTCCAAAGACTTTAGAAATATACCTGGGGAAAAATAAGAGAAATTCTCTTTTCCTAAGCATTGCTTCTGATCTCACTGCTTAAAGCTGCTGTCCACCCACTCTCCTAAATTCAGCATCTTTCAGCTGCCTCCCCAGGTGAATGCAGGTCTTCAGAAGACAGCTTGTAGTTTGACAAAGCAGCATAGCAGCTGAGCACAGTGGCACGTGCCTTTGATCCCAGCCCTGTGGAAAGCTAAAGCAGGAGGATCTCAAATCCAAGCCTACTGTGTAAGGCAAGTTAGCAGGACTCCAGTCAGAAAAATGAAATCAAAGGGGGTGGGCTGGGGATGTAGCTCAGTGTTAAGGCCCTGTGTTCAATCCCCAGTACCAAGAAAACAAACACACAAAAATCCTAGAAAGATTGAAGCAAGGTGTCTTAGTTACTTTTCTCATTCCTGAGACAAAATAAAATACCCCATACCCAAAGTTAAAGGAAGAAAGGTTTATTTAGCTCACACTT